>JAQLOM010170618.1:0-20645 GCA_030068315.1 Chrysichthys thysi | reverse complement strand
GGAGTACCCGAAGGAAACCCACGCGAACACGGGGAGAACATGCAAACTCCACATGGAAAGGCACCCAGGTCGATCCCGGGGATCGACCCCTTTTTACTGTGAGGTGACAGTGCTAACCACTACATCATTCTGCCACCCACACTAGTGGTATTGTTCCACAAATGTCCACATTAGTCCAGGTTCTTTCTGGCCACGTGTAAAGCAAATAAGCTGACGTGGATGTCTTTTTATCTTTGCTATCTTTTTTTTCATATATATATATATATATATATACATACATATATATAAATAAATCTTCCTACACACCTGACCCTGAGTGGAAAAACGAACGTTCAAAGTAAGAGACGTTTTACAGCAGGCCTGTGCTGTGAAATTAGCCAAAATGGAAAATGGTAATAATGCTGCAGAGTGCTGCATTCTGGTTATATTAATAAAATGAACACAACAAAGCAATGTAAATACTGAATTCTTCTCTAAGCAGGCAGAGTTTAAGTGGGTGGCACTTTTACTCTAATGTGATTTATAGCCTGAGAATGATGAAATGACTACAGTCCAGATATGATTATACAACCATATGATAGCGGTCTGTTTGTAGGATCAGATTCCTATATACTCTGATCACCAAAGTATTGTTGAACAGGTCATAATTAAACATGTCACGACTAAAGCCAGGGCTGTATGACTTCCACAAAACATCTTGCACATTTGGCTGGCTGATGTGAATACCCATCAGGACGCTCATCAGCAACCTCTGAGACTGGCAAAGCTTGCCCACAGAGCACAGCACAGACTTCTCTCATTTGCATGTACTTTATACCATTGTCTTTTGCTGCATCATAATGCGGATAACAACATGGCAATAACAAACAAGAAAAGATCTATCGAGTGGCCACAGGAAGCAGAGCCGCATCACACTGCAGCACTGCTACGGATTACTGAGGCACTCTTGAGGTTATACGCACCATGTTTTAGCAAACTAGGATGCCAGTTGTCTGGTACTCTGAAAAACATAGGCCGGTTTAATAAAGAACAGGTTCTCGATCTGGGCAACAAAGGCGATAGCTGAATTGCTCGGGGGGGGGTTCCCACCAATGAGCAGTGAGATCACACTTAAGAACCAAGACAAAAAGGTTCGCAAACCCTGGCATGCATACTCCTTTATAGACGAAATGGAAAGCCGGGAACATCTGATTTAGGGGGCTGAAGACGGTCAGCGCAGTGAAAAAGGAAATCAGTGTGAAGCAAACACGGATTAGACGAACACGCTTCTATGAACAGTATGAAAGAGGAGAGAATTGGCAAGTGCGAGTCCATTAGTGTGACAGCAACCAAAGCTAATCGATAAATGATGCTTTAATTAGAACTCTGACTCCTGGTTGTGTCAAGACAAAATCCATGTAATTTAATGACGACAGTTTAGCGGAGAATGAAAAGAGTGGAAAAAACAACATGATCTTTAAAAATAATTCGAGGGCCCTTGTGTGGCACTGCCACAGACATTTATGGCCGAGAGCCAAGGGAGCAAAATTGGCCGTGTTCCTGGGGTGGGAGGGCTGGCAAACCTTCTCTCTCCCCTGTCAATCGCACGGACATGAACCAATCACGTGTACCTGGGAGCTCACTTATGAGGAAAAAGGCAGACAGAAGACACTGGTAAGACGTTTGTCTCCTGATAGGAAGTTCAGTCCCAGACTGATGTGAGTTCAAATCCCAGAACTGCCATTCTGCCACTCCTGGGCTCTTGATCAAGGACCTTAACCCTCAACTGCTCAGTTGTATGAAAAAAAAGAGAGAGAGAGAGAGAGAGAGAGAGAGAGAGAGAGAGAGAGAGAGAGAGAGACAGATAAATGTAAGTCGCTCTGGATAAGGACATCTGCCAAATGATGCAAATATAAATGTAAAGTGGATTCCTCTGCATGCGATATGCTGCTCTGTGACACAGCATGTCTGCAGTGGCTTTATGCGTCACAGACGCCGTCGTATGAAGGGGGGAGCTAGCTGGTAGGTGGGTAGCTGAGCAAATTGGGCAGGGAAAATATACTTTACAGCTTTTCTTGAAATAGGCCTCAGAAGAACATCACCAAGATAAAACAAAGAAACAAAAAAACAATGAAGGGGAATTTTTCAGCGGTAATAAAAGAAATGGAACACCACAGCAGTTCAATCATCAAGTGAGAGCCTACAAGATTACCCAACAAGGTGATTGCCAGGTTATAATCAAAAGCTACATTTGGTCTGAAATTACTCCAAGCTAACTGCAGTGTTTTATTCATTACACACGTACAAACTGCATTTCTATAAATAAACAAAAAAGGATCGACACACAGTGGAAATACAAGGAAAAACACCACTAAGGTCCATAAAGGTGATACCAAAGTACTGTACACATGACCAGCAGCATAAGGACCGACATTAATAGGTAAGTACATTAAATACTAACGTAAATAAATATGTAAATACAATTGTAAAGGTCATTTCCCTTATGTGTGTGTTCACACCATACTCCTCAGAAACACAGCAGACGGAAACACTAGACTTCTTAATGAGCTCTAATTTCTGGCCAATAATAACATTGAGACGCTTTCTTTTACCACCAGACTTATCTTTGGGTGGCATAATGATGGCACTGGGCATTAAAACAGTGAAAAACACCAAATAAATCGCCAAAAAACAGTATAGCTTCACAACAACAACCACAGCTCAACCGATGTTTGTAAACAACTAGTAGCACGCACACCACCGCCACCTAGCGGCCAATTGCTGAACTACTGGTCTCAGATCGCAACACCCGGGCTCTGGAACATAACCCTCGAGATAGACGGGGGATGACTGTATTTGTATGTGTACTTGGATCAAATGGTCATGGACAAACAAGTCTACAGTACAGACTGTTGTGCTATTGTAATATGTCCAGTTTGCAAATAGTTCACCAAAACAATGTTAATAATTCATTGATACGGGACCAAAAGCTTCGTCCAGCGTCACCCAGAAGAGAATGGGTTCCCCTTTGGGTCTAGTTCCTCTCTAGGTTTCTTTCTCCTTGTCTCTCGGGTAGCTTCTCCTCACGACGGTCACCTCTGCTTTTCTCATTAAAGATCTAAGTCTCCATCTAATTTTCCGCAGAGCTGCTTTGTGCCAACGTCAATCGCTAAAAGATCTACACAAATAAAACTGAATTGAATTTTGGAAAAAAAAAATAAAAAATCAATCCAGGTCATACTTGTGCCTCTTTAGGCATGTTAGCATCACGCTTTGACTTCTGTTGTCTTGGAAACAGATTTGAAACTAGAACGGTGGAACATGCGGAAGACGTCTTCCCACAAACGAGAAGCAGAATCACAAACTGTGAATGAAAACGCTTTTATAAAGAATATGTTCCATGAAGATGCTATATTCTGCACATAGTGCAGCTTGTCTAATTCCTGGCAGGCATTTCAACCTTGCTTATTAATGATTAGCTTTTCTAAGAACAATGAACTGAGGTTTATGTTTGCACTGAATCACTGTCAATAATTATAAAGTCAAATAATTAATAAAAGACCTTGAAGAAGAAATAGAAGAAACTTATTTTATATTGCATATGAAATGTCTTTAATTCATGAGCTATGTACGTTTTCTTTTAAATAAATCAGGCTACTATTCAGATTTCTAGTACGTCAAGTTAGTGATGGGACGAGACCACCTATACTGAGCCCAAATAATGACTAAGACCTGAAAAGGACAAATCAAGACCAAGACTCCATTAAAAAAAAAAAAAAACCCACACAAATGTAATAAGACTAATCAGATTTATTCAAGATTGAGTACAATTGCTTTCAATTCTGAGTGGAGTCCGACTAAGTGAAAAGGTACTCGAGACCAGTCTCAAGCCCAAGACCGGGCTCGAGTACTACAATACTACTGTAAGTACTACAAGCATTTTTTGTTAGTGCTTATTTTGGCAAAGATTTTATATGGTTAATTTTTTTTTTGTAATTTGGGTATATATAGTTTATATGATTAAATAAAGCAATATTGGGGGGAAATATTTTCCTTTTGTCATAGACTTTCTGTCACTTATATCTCAGTTTAATGTTTATGATTCATCAGAGATTTTTCAGGGCTTCAGGGGCTATTCCTATTGCGTTGTTTTAACCATGAAAAAAATATATATGATGAAAATTTCCATCTTGGCATGTCAACAAAACTAATCCTGCTTTTTGGGAGCCCTTTACCTTCTGCTATGTTGCTGGTAGGTTGGCAATTATTTTTATTTATTTATTTATTTACTTATTTTTCATTTTTATGTTCAGAGACATGTGAATAAAAAAGTAAAATGCTTACTCAGAACAATACTCTGGTAAACGTTAAAGCACAATTCTTTATTCTAGTCAAATGTGGGTAAAAAAAAATACAAGAATCTATTTAGATGTGAAGGAACTAGTCAAAAATAAAATGTCGAAATGTACCAATTAAGAGCTCACGTACTTCTTGTAACACCAATTGCATTTGAGATTTGTTAAGAAAGAAAGATCGTCATATGACTTCCAAAAGAATACACCTTTTTTTTTTTTTTTTTTTTATATAAATGTCATGAACAGATAGAGAATTTATAAAGTTTTTCCTTGGGAAATGTATTAAATAAAAGTATGTCTTGAAAGCAAAAGTGAAATTCAGATACATGAAACTGTACTTAAGGTTGTGTCAAGGTTGTTCTATTACACCAAAAACGCCACCAGGCTCTTACCGCCTAATTAATTAGATATTCCCATTTTCTCAAACAAATTACCATTTAAGAAATACACACACACACACACATACACACACACACAAAATCAAGGTCAAAGCACTGGCCTCTGTTCATTAAAGAACAAAGCTCTTGTGACCTGCATCTGGGATCTCTGGCCTGCTCTGAATCACTAAGTGTAGGTTATGACCACACACACACACACACACACACACACACACACACACACACACACACACACACACTATTACTTTCAAAGCCTGTGAACTTTCATATATAGGGCTGATCCAAGTATACTGAAAGTCGTTTATTTTCTAAGATTTATTAACCTCCAGGATTCATATCTACCATCCGACGACATAATCATCATCATCAGTCTCAGTAACACAAATCCTGAGCTCTAAACAACGTCTATTTACTGAAAAGGTCCACCGTGGACAAGTGTGGAGTGGAGTCTGTGTGGTTACGTAGATTTTGAATTATTTAAGGAAAGACCCCCAAGACTCCCAGCAGACTCATAATGAAGCTCATAGAAAAACCACATGTAAGCTCGATTGGCTCTGATTCCCAGCAAAAAATATACGCTCATCCTCTTCTTGTACTAGGTGTGCCTTTTGTTTCGTTAGTGTGATAAGTCCATCCAAACTACATGTAACTACAGAACAGCTGCAAAAATCACACACTTGATCATGAAATTGTCTTAGCATTTGAGCTAATTTGGCTAAAATGTTTAAAAGGGGTGGGGTGGGGGCTTTAAATCACCAAAATGTTTTAAGGCATGCTGTTATAACGTTCCTCACAGCTACTTCATACTCGCTGAACTTTTCCTAATATACACAGCGGCGGGGCTGTTTTGTGTATTGAGTGTTGTGTCGTCTCACTCACTTGCCGTTGCTCTGCAGAGGGTGCGGACATCACAGTTAGAGCCTGAGGAGTGCATTATGAATGCAAACTCTAGTTACACAGCTAGTTACAAAACCTATACAAAAATCACCCAGAGGAGCACAAATCCCTGCCAAAATTCCCACTAAAAAAAAATGAAACTGTACCGTTTAGATTCATGTAGTCCTACACAGCCTCCTAGTCCCTCATTCCCACCTTTTAACACTTATACACGCTTCACTTCCTGTTGGAACAACATAATAAGTAAGCATTGTTCTGCTCAATGCTAAGTGTTTTCTACTTGCTCCGGTTGTTAATGAAAGCAAGTGGAATTTCTTTACTTTCACTGAGGTCAGGTGAGAGCTGCTGTTCACGGTTTCACCAGGATGAGAATGACAGGCAAAAGAAACGCAACAGGAAGAGCAGAGCGATGAGAAGGATGATTATGGAGCCTAGACACAAAAGAGAGAAAGGGGTGTGTGATGGATCTGTCACAGAGACAGAAACACATTAACAATGCCAGGAGGAAGGATGAGATCTGTGTACATGCTAAATCATATCAGAAGTTTTCCCTTTTCATTGTTCTTAATTAAGCTGTCAAGAGCGTTCCGAACGATCAACAAAAGCGGAGGTTAAATAGGGTTCATCCCACTTCCTTCCTTTAAGTAAAAAAGTTCACTTCTTTCCAACAACGTGAGAACCATAAATCAATGTATCATTACAAGTATTAAAACATGTTTCCAATACAGGTAGCCTCAAGTTACAATGGAGATGCGTTCGGCCACACCCATCGTAAGTCGAACAACTGTGTTGACGCACTTAGGTATCTCAGCCTAGTTTAGCGTAGCTTATGTAGCCAGGTTGAAATTAGAATTTATAGTTTTTCCTGTTTGTTTGAAACTTCAACATCTCAAATGTTCTTTTATTTGATTAGTCAAAATATTTGTTTCCAGAACACAGTCCCATTTAAGAAAAAAAGTGCAATTTGGAAGTGTGTGTATTCTGGGTACTGTCGCTTTAAGGCTGCCGTCTTTATGCCGTTGTTTACTTCCTGATTGAGGGAGAGGGGAGTGTTTAATGCTGCTCATGCTGAAAATGAATCGCAAAGTTTTAATATGGTAAAATGAGTGATTGTGTAGTCCTGTTGTGTTGCTTTAGCTTTAAAGAATATGTAGTTATGTTATGTTATCAGTTGAAGTTCAGCTATTTTAATATTTATTGTGTAGAGTTTTTGTATCATGCTCCATGGGGCTACGGGCTCTTTATGTGCTGTTTTGCTAAAAGGGAGACCGATATTTTATGCTGTGGCGTGAGTTAACATTTAAGCGAGATTTAATTTAAAATCACATTTCTGTTAAAAGACAGAGTTTGTCAGAGAGATCTGCACACCTGTATGATGTATGCAGCTGCACTGTGTGTCTGAGCTCCGTCCAGGCGCGACACCCTGCTACACAAATACTGAGCTCCGGCTACAAACAGCTGCCGCTGAAGCTGTTCCATTAATAATCACACAAAAAAAACCCAGAGGTAATGCACTGTACAGTACACCAATACACAAGGTAACTCTGAGTTGCGGGAGAGAGTGAGGCATCGCGCGGGGCGAGTGATCCGAGCATCAAACGCGCACTTCCGGGTGTCGTCTGAATGTCCGTGTATGTCATACGCTGTTACGCTGGCTTGCCAGCGATGCCGACCACGAATTTTACATATCGTAACTTCCAAAACTCGTAAGTCAGGCCATCGTGACTCGGGGAGCACCTGTATCTGTTTTGCCTTCATTTAATTCCCTGCAGGTCGGTGGCCAAGACCTTCAGTGGTTTCTTTTTGACCATTCATGAATTAAAATGATTAAAATATCATCAAATTATTTTATACATGACGCAGCAGATCATTAAATGTCTTTTCACTAAAGTAAAATGTGATGCTTTTGCTAGTTTTATACACAACTGAGCACAAAACAGCAAATGTACTACATAAGGCTGTGCAAAACTGTATTAGAACTATTACCATTGGTGTCATTATAACAGATATTAACCATTTAGATTTATCATACTAGAAAAATGAGAGCTCAGTTCCATCGGTCTTTCACGTGAACCAACAGTGCGGTCGCTACAAGCTCCCCTTTTAATGAAACCCTGATGAATGGTACTGGTGGTCAGGCATGTAGTTGAATAAATTGCCACACACTGGTTAGTTACACATGGGGAATGTTGGGTCTGGTTTGGTAATATAAAAACCAGACCAGCCCATTACTGAGCCAAACACACATCTGAAATGTGTTTACTTCATCTTAAAATACTACAATGGCTCGGGGGGTGGGCTTACATGGCTTAAGGTCAGATTTCCACTGCCCCTGGTGAAAACACAAAAATCCAGGAATTTAAAAAAAAAAAAAAACCCACAATCATATCTTTCGTTGCCATTTCTAATCACCTCAGAATTTCACTTCTCACTTGCACGAAGTATTTAGCCTCAACTATTTTATTTTCCATCTCCAGTGTGAATGAAGTCTCAAACTACAGTGACCGTTAGATTTCTGTCTGTAATAAAGAGTAACGAAGAGATATAAAACAACTTTGGCATTTGCCACTGGTCCATTTGTCACAGCATGCCTTTCTGGTCACCATAATTTTCACAGAAAAGATGCCAACAGATTATATTGTGAATTTATCATTTACATTTGGCTCCATAGGTATTTGGACAGTGAATTTTTGTAATTGTGTCTATGATCACCACAATAACATAGAAATAAAGCAATCAAGGTGTGATTGAAGTGTAGACGTTCAGCTTTTTAATTCAAGAGGTTTAACAAAAATATTGAATCGACCGTTTAGGAATTACAGCCATTTCTTTACATAGTGCCTCGCTTTTCACAGGCTCAAAAGTAACTGGACAAACAATTACGACTGTAAAGCTTATTTTAAATATGTGGATGGCAATACATGTAAGTCAATGACTGAATGATTTTCATGCACATCAGTCGACAGAATTTACACAGAAAGGTGTGAAAAGCAAAGCAAAGCAAAGCCACAAAAAAAAAAAAAACCTCAAATAAGTGACGGTTCTACGGGCAGAAAAACGTCGCTGACAAGAGAGGTCAGACAAGAATTGCCAAACTGGTTCAAGCTGACAGGAAGGTTGTGGCAAGTCTTTTTTTTATAACCACTGTGAGCAGAAAATAGACGATGGGCTATAACAGCTGAAGACAACGAGTTCTGCTTCTGTCAGCCAAGAACAGAACTCTGAGGCTACAGTTGGCATAGGATCATCATAACAGAAAGTATAAGACTGGAAAAGAAAAGAGTCACCTGGTCTGAGGTATGAATCCATGGACCCAGACCATCTTGTGTCAACAGTTCAGTCTGATGGTGGTGGTTGTGTAATGGTGTGGGGAATGTTTGTTGACATATATTGGGCCCACTAATACCAACTGACCAGCACTGGAATACCATAGCCTACCTGACTATTGATGATGACCAAAATTTTACTGCGCATTTCCAACATGACAAGTTGTCCCAAACTGGTTCTGGACTCAAACTGGTTAAAGCTGTTCTGAGAGTAAAGGAGGCCCTAACCATTATCAGTTGTTGTTCCTAATAAAGTGGCCAGTCGAGATATATACACAGACCAGTTCTGGTGCTCAAATCAAGTCAAAGAACCATTCTGGAGTAATTACATCAGACTATTTAAAAAACAATAATAAAAAAAAAAGAATTAAAAAAAATATAATAATAATAATAATAATTAAATCCCTGCCCTGTTCCTCGATTATGAATTGCATGTGTTGCTAGAGAAAATGACTGGTGACATGTTAATTAGAAAAAGGATCACAAAATTCTGAAGTGAGTATGTGATTACCCCTGAAGCGCTCTCTTTGATCCATTCGGTTCGTGTGAGACACTTACTTCTTGCTTTTTCTTTTTAAATAAAACCACCATCAATACTTTGTTTTCTTTTTAATACATTTTCCCGAATCAAGACAACAAATAAGGAAGGGGGTCTCAGTGCAACCACCCACCTACCAATACACCCACACAATTTCGCTGGGAGACAAAACATCTCACCAGAACCCCGTAGCGAGTATTTGACCTTCTCAAGGTCTCAAAAATACACATCTTTCAGCCAGAGTAAAAAAAAAAAAAAAAAGGCAGGGCAAAGCCAATTGGATCCGTCTTGCTAGAAATACAAGACCGTAGTGCATCTGGAGGGGCCACAAAAATAGCCAGTGGTGGGCACATATTAAATCCAAATCCAAGGACCTATGACGGCAACAGCAACTTGTCCACTGTTTGTTTTAACCAGGGCCAACAGATGTGAGTATGATCTGCTGGTACAATACCTCACCAGTTGCATGTAGGATCATGATCCTTGTATAAATCTGTTCCAAGGGCAAGCATGAGAGACAGCCCATTACAGCACCCTTTCAGATCCAGTCCCAACTCTTCCTCCCATATAGATTTAGCCAATGACCCTGATTAGCATTAATACCCGTTTAGATTCTTCCTCTTTTCAGTGAAATAACCTTCGCTTGCTGATTACCTGAACCTGTGCTTCAGTTTGGCCAACCTTGTGCTGCAGTTTGTATACCATTGTGTGTCGTCAGGTTGTGCAATTTGGCAGCCATTTATCAAACTGACACCAACTCCTCCCTGTCTGATTCCCTGCCCTGTTTTTCGATTGTGCCCTGTGTGCGTCTGTCCCTAGGGGAAAAAATGAACTTGCAAGGAGAAAGGCTGATTCCCAAGCAGTGATGCTATGTATACTGGCTTGGCATGGACAGTATACACTTAGTGTCCACTTTAATAGGAACACCTATACAGCAACTCGTTTATGTAGTTAACTAGCTGGCGATGTGGCAGCAGCACAGAAGATAAAATCATGCAGGTACGGGTCTGGCGCTTCAGTCAAAATTTACATCAAACATCAAAACAGGGAAAGAGTGTGATCTCTGGGACTTTAAGCATGGCATGGTTGTTTGTACCAGAAAAACTGGTGTGAGTATTTCCAAAACTGCTGGTCTGAGGCCCTGAAGGAAACGCCTTGTTGAATATTAAAGCGATTTGAGCTGACAGGAAGACTATAGGAAGTCGAATAAGCACTCTTTACAACCATGGTAAGCAGAAAAGCATCTCAGAATGCACAACGCATCAGACCTTGGGGTGGAACGGCTACAATAGCTGAAGACCCCATCAGGTTACACTCCTGACAGCCAAGCACAAGAATCTGATACTACCGTGGGCACGGACTCACTGACGTAGAAGGTTGTAAAGAGTGACGGCATCCTTTCTGGCTGCGCAAACCAATCTGGCCATTTTCCTTTGACCAATCTCAACAACAAGGTATTTCCACCCAAAGAACTCTCACTCATGCATTATTTTTTTTTTGGTTTTGTTTTTTTGTTTTTCGCACCATTCTGTGTAAATGATGTGTGAGACTGTTGTGTGTAAAAACAAAACAAAAAAAAAAAACCCAGGAGACCACCAGTTTCTAAAATACTCTAGCCCATCTGGCACCAACAACGGTATCTGATTGACGAAATTCTACCAATGTGTCGGTTCTTCCACACAGAGGACTAATTTACATGCTGTCCCATCTTAGTTTTTCCCCCACTCACATTTTAACAAAGTTCAGGGTCAAAAGTGAAACACAGGGTAGAAGAGAAAGCAGGGCAGATGAGCCGTATTCTAACAAGGGATCATGAGATATACCTGATTATAGTCCATGATTACAATTAGGACTCAAACAGTGCAATTACAAACTGTTTTACAATTCTGTTTTAAAAGCCAGAACAAGAACGCTGTTCAGCGGTCCAGGTTGCCCTCGTGCAAGTGGGTCATGTGAACATGGCATGCGTTACAATACGTTGACAGAAAGACACAATACCTAAACTATTCTTTAAAAAAAAAAATCAAACAAACAAAAAAACAAATAATCACTGGGGCATCCTAAAAGATGGTTATCCAATTTGCCAAACAAAATCATGGGAGGGGTGGGGGGGAACAAAACACTGAACTGCTCCTGCATCTCCATAATAACCATGCACTGTTCGAAATTAATAAACAGATTGAATGCAGCTAGTTAAATCGGAGCTCCCACTGGCTGGAACACTGTTCCTTTCATTTCTCTTCACACTGATTGTGTTGCCTGTCACATTTTTCTCTCTTGTTTTTCCCTGGTAACTGGTGCTTGCCACCATCTACCCTTGCATTAAAGAAAAAGAAATCTTCTTCTGTTTTCCTCAGCAGTGCATTAGAAAAAGCTTCTATGAGGGGAAAAAAACATGTCTAAATCATAGTGATCCATGAAAATTCCTCACACTTTATTTGTACCTCCAAACATGGGTGGCACGCTGGCTAAGTGGTTAGCACTATCACCTCCCAGCAAGGACGTCCTCGGTTCGAGCCCCGGGTTCGACACAGGTGCCTTTATGTGTGTTGTTTGCCCCAATTGTTCTCCCCGTGACCGCGTGGGTTTCCTCCGGTTACTCTGGTTTCCTCCCGCAGTCTGAAGACATGCATACGCACATGCTTTCAGGCCCACAGAATTGGCTAAAAAAAAAAAAAAGCTGTTGCGGTGCACCAGCCTATAAAAATCGATGGGCGAGGGTAATAAACAAACAATAAATAAAATATTCAGAAAAATTCTCACGTCATAATATCCATCACGAAAACCCTCCAATCTTCCTCACTTCTCCCAGGATCACCCAAACTGTAAATCCACCACATTTGGTCCTGTCCCCAGGTTTACTTCATACCTGTGGGAAGAGCTGCGGTCTACAGCCCACCACTAATCCTGACAATATCACATTGCTTGGATTCTCAGCGTAAGGTGATAGGAAATATCCACATGGTCTTTTCTAGGACTGAAAATGAGACTTTAAAAAAAAATTTTAAAAAGCCCCAGCCGAAACGCTTTCGAAATTTAAACAGAATTCACTGTGATGCTAAAGACTGGTTATTAAAGAAAGGGTAGATCCTACGGACATACCTCATATACCTCACAAATATTTTATAACGATTTATTAGAACTCCTCTTAATAACTGTGTAATTATAACAAAACCCTGTCTTTTCCGCCTGACTGTATGGGCATGAGAGATTACAGACTGATTGTCCGTGGCATCTCCACTACAGCGTAAGAAACTCAGGAGCCGATAGTGCAAGAAAGTGCTAGTACAAGACGTGTGTGTAGGAGTGATAGAATAATGCTTTCAAAGCACTCTTGGTATATTTTGTACCTCAGAACCGTAGAACAATAAAATAACCTCTCGCATTTATTCGTAAAGCAGATCCAACCTTAGGATATTGAGATCACAATATTTCTTTGCTCTACGTTCGTGGAAAATGCTAAAAAAGGTAAGACTGCCATTCGTCCACTCCACTGCTAGACTTTAACATCCTCAAACTTAACTGTCTAATAATATATAGCAGCGAGCAGCTTGTTAACGGATAAGGGTTTTGCCAGTGAAGCTTGCCAAGATCGGACCAACTTTGTTGCACTTGTTTTGTTTCCATTTATTAAAATAAAAAAATAAAAGAGATCTTATTCCATAAACATGAACAACGCTGTCTCGGCTTTTCGCTGTGCCCACATGCAAGTCTAACGCATCAAGCCTCCCTTTTGAAATGTACAGGTATAAAATCACGATTAATACGCTACTGCAGTGCAGCTCAATCATGACTATTTCTCATTCCTTTTTACCAAGAATAAAAAACATAAGGGAAACGAAAAGCAAGTTAGAAGTATTCACTTATTAATGCGTGTAAACCACTACACTAAAAATATGCATAGACAATGCTAAAATTTGTAAATAGATGTAGTTTTTTTTTTTTGGTTTGGTTTTTCTTTTTTTTTCTTTTTTTTCACGCTTAGGCACAAAGACGGCAGGAAAGAACTCATTTCAGTTTCCGTGCGTGGGGTAAAAAAGGAGCTGACCGTTAACTCCGAAGGATATTTTGGTAGCACCATGTACACCAGACAAGAAAATGTCAGAATAAAGACAATTAAAAAGCCTTTCGCAGTTGGCGTTCTACTGTTCACAGGAGCTATAAGAAAGAGTTGAATAAAGAAGTCAGATCATTAGAATGGGTTGGCAGGGGCTTTAGAAAAATCAAGCCACCATCAAATATCCGGAAATAGTGAGACTTGTCAAGAGGTTATGAGGGAGTGGGCAGGACTGGTCTGAATGCCTTCGGGATCAGGAGGCAGAGGAATTAGAAACCCACAGCCGACACACAACCGTACTTCAAGACATTCAGAGAATAGATACAACAGAATCAAGCTAACTAAAACAGTGCAGTAACTGCAAACCTAATCAGGATCGTTCTGTGCAGACTGGGGAAAATAATTCATATTTTCGTACCAAATCTTCAGCAAACATGACTCCAACTTTCCAGTATCTGTTTTGGGTTCATTTCAATTCCTTGCACTTTGGTGGCCAAGACCTTCAGTGGTTCCTTTTTGTCCATTCACAAAATTCAAATCATTAAAACATCATGAAATTATTTTAGACATGATGCAGTGGATCATTAAACGTCTCGTGTTACTTTTGTTAGTTTTATACACAGTAGGCTACAGAAGGCTGTGCAAAACTATATTTAACTATTAATGTTAATATTATTAGAACCGTTATTACACTCCAGCAGCCATGTTGGCTACCGTTTTCACAAAGAATTCAACGCAAATTCCGACGTTTTGCTGACAAAAGCACTACATGGCCTTGCACCTCCTGATCTTCATGAGCTCCTACAGCCTTCCATCCGTGCTTGGACTTTCACTCAAATACGTGTCCAATACTGACCTACTCAAGTTGGACATCAGTGGGGAAGGGGGCAGATCTTTTAGCACCATAACTCCCAAAGTTTTGGAATGCCATACACTTTTTTTTTTTTTTTGTTCATTTTAATAGTCACTTTTCCCTTTATTCTTCCTATTATCACTTTTTCCCTTACTTTAGATACACGTGTATACAGACATCTCAACAGTAAATCGACACCACCATTTTTGGGGGGGAAAAAATTTGAGAAAATTCCTTCTAGCTGCTCTGCCATAGTCACCAAGCGGATGGAGATCCCTCACAGAAGTACTCCGACTCACCTGGAGTCGCTCTGCAACATCAGCGGCCTTACAACGGGGTTATTTTTTCAACGATCTGCTTGACGGCCTGAAGACGCCTGTCAGAGGGCCCGGGTCGACCTGAGCAGGATGCTGTTGATTCCTATCCTTTGTTTTTAAATTGTACAAATCACTCTGTTGACTGTGACCAGAGGAATACCGAGGATTTGTGCAATCATACTCTGGCTAAGTCCACCCTCAGACTGACCCCCAATACGCCCTCTTTGAAAATCACACAACTCGTTTGCCTCTGGACTTCACAGCATGGCTAGTCGCTAAAAACAATTAATATTCCGTAATCTGACATGAAAAATAATCATATATTAACAAGTTTGAAGCACAAGGTGGTGTCTGGATAGATAAAGTGTAAGGAACGGCGTCTGGTTACTTTGGAGATGTCAGTGCACAGGGACCCTGAGTGTTAGAAAGGCACTATATACTGTACATGAAATGCATTATTGTATATTTTTCTTTTTTTTTTTTGTTAATTGTTAATTAAGTATTCCATACCATAAATAATTGTAAAGTCCAGAAAAGACATTTCAGTCAGGAATATGCAATGACCCATAATTTAACAGGCTTGAGCTCAAGTAAAAAAAATAAAAAATCCCAAAATGATTAAAGATTCGGTGACTCATAATCTTCCAATATGGAAAGTCAAACAAGAAATGCATGAAAATGAAAAAAGGAGCCATGCTTGCGTAGGGAGGGAAGGAGAGTAGTTCGCCTGTGCCTCGCTGGTAAAAGGTTAAAGGATGGCCTTCCTTTCCGTGTTGGTCTGGACACACCGAGGCAGGTCATTACCTGAGAAAGGGCAAGTTTATTAACAGTAAAAGGTTACTGAGCTCAGTACAAGCTGACAAATCCTTCTAACTATCCATCCATCCATCCAGCAACTCCGAGGTGATGAGTACGGCGGCGGCTGCGCAATTGTAAGTGATGAACTCAGAAATGCCATAAGCAAGACAAGAAATGCCAGGTGCTAGCACACCAAGCTGACAAGGAGAGAAGTGAGGAGGAAGACTGTGGATGTGAAAACAAGTATGCTCACTGCTGCCATAACTGGAAACGCTACACATGGATAAAAGAACAAAATGTTACTGCCCATCACGCTGTCAAATGGAGTCCTCGTGCAGCTCTGGGACTCTGTACACTCTAGTGGCAGGATTTGCAATGCTACAGCGTGTGAGTGTATGTGTCTGTGTGTGTGCGTGTGAGAGAAGACCGACCGATCCCACCATCAGTTCTGCAAACAGGCATAAGTCCACGCAGCAGAGACACAAGCTTTACCAAAGACGTGTTAAACTTTAAAAATGAATGGTCAAAGGGTTAAGCATGATTTGGTCTAGCCATCACTTAGACTGTAGTCTGAAAGACTGACGATACACGCAAACGCTAATGAAGTGCAATGGGAAAGAAAAAAAAAATCATAACGCACTTATTTATTTCATTATTCAGCTGATTATTTGAGCACAAAGACGAATTAATCCGATTAGTCTTTCTGGTGAGATCTGCTTTAATTTGCAGCTAGCTAAGCCACCGGTGAAATGAAGGTTATATACACCACTGTATTCGCTGTTTAACAAAAAGGAGGCTATTCAATTACTTTTTATACACAAGAATCAGATTCTAAACCAAAACCATCATGTGCAGTGTGATGCTCTTAATATATTAGTAATATAATGCATTATGCTATTACATGTAATACATTCCTTGCACGGACCTTGCCCTGTAGTGGCTCATGCCACTATAGCAGACAAATACTGTACTGTGTCTGAAGGGAGGTTCTCGGCACTACTTTGGATGAAATGAATCCTCTTTAAATGGTCAAACAAGATCACTAAAGCAACATTCATCATTTTTACTAGCAGATTGCACCGATCTGATGAACTCTGCTTTTTGTGTATATTAACACAGCAAATCCTTTTTCACTGGATTACTGACGAGGACTGCCAATCCAAACTGAGCACTGACATGACCAGCATTACCAGAATTCCCAGCGCCAGTGCACTTCCTAAATTTTATTTTTCTAACAACCCAAGATCATATCCTCAACATTTCAAACTTGCATTTCTTAGAATTCACTAAACTCCTTTCACTTAAAAAAAAAAAAAAAAAAGTAACAGTTTTACTAGTTGTGCTCTTAGTCCTGGTCTTCTGCTGTTTAATCCTGTTCAGGGTCACGGGGGGAAGCTGGAGCCAATCCCAGCTGACTTTGGGCGAGAGGCAGGAGGTGGGGTACACCCTGGCCAGGTCACCAATTCACCGCAGGGCCGACACACAGAGACAGACAACCGTTCACACCTATGGAGAATTTAGAGTAGGCGATCAGCCTAATCCCCTCTGTGTATGTCTTTGGACTGTAGGAGGAAACCGGAGTACCCAGAGGAAACCCAGGCGGACACGGGGAGAACGTGCAAACTACACAGAGAGAGGCACCCGTGTCGACCCAGGGCGACCGAACCCAGTATCTTCTTGCTGTGAGGCGACAGTGCTATCTACATAGCCACCATGCCCTGTAATCTTAGTAAAAACTAGCATTTTTATCCATTTTGTGTATGTGTTCTTCTTTCCTCCTCCAGCCCTGGCAATTCAGTGGATATGTAGAGATAAATAACTTGGCAAGTGCACAGGTCTTTGCGAGATAAGACACTTGGGGAACATGAATATATTTCTTCCTACTAGCCAGTGCGGCATGGCACAGCGCAGTCTTTAATTCACATCCAGGATTATCTATACCAATGCTTGCCTGGTTTCCGTCACAATTCTTCCTTTTCTTTTTTCTAAAAATCACTTAAGTATTCAAATCAATTATATTACAAGATTTTTATGTTAGGCAAAATATGGGTCTGGCGATTCACAATGCTTTTAGCGACAATATAAGTAGTACTGATTGAGAATATCATATATTTCAGCATATTAAACACACTTTCATCTTTAAATGCAGAAAAAACTGCGCTATGACCGGACACAAAAAGAGACCAGGCTGCTCGGCGTACGCTAAGCGTAGTTTTACCTTTTTATATAAAAGATTTTATATAAAAAAAATCATTCATACATTTACAAGAGTGGATGTAAACATTCGTATCATAGCGCCGCTCTGGTGGCATGTCACGGCAACACAAAATAGCTGTTAGAGAATGAGCCGGCTGAAGCAATCGAAAGAATTCGAAAGCACAAAAATAGTTCACGTGGTCTCAAAGAGATGCTAACACAAGATGCTGTGAGGGACTGACCGCCGCTGACCCGCGTGTTTCCCTTGTTCCAGACTTTACGGACACCCTGTATAGTTCTTGCAAGTACAGTCTTTGCTGGACTACAATTTGTTTCTCTCTTGTTTTTGTTTTTTTTAAAGTGAAGTTATTACATTTTAAAATATAAATTAGCCCAAAGCCAATGTGAAGAAAACCGCATTTAAAGAATGCACCGGGGCGCAGGAGCATCGGATAGACAGCCGGTATCTAATTGCACACTAAATTGATTAAGCTTATGTTCATTTCTCTCTGGCATGCAGCAATCCAACAAATATGATTAAAGCCCGACAGTCACTGTGTGCAGAAAGAACACTTAGCTAGCACGGCTTTAGACATTTTGGCAGACTGATGATTTTTACACATTGTTTGCTAAACTAGCTCCATATGCAATGTGAAAGGCAAGATTAAAAAGTAATTAAAACATCCCTGTGTCATTTTTTTTTTTTGCGAAATATAATTTAGGGATTCTAAGCACAGGCAGGGAATACACTCATTTGATCCAAAACCTGCTTTTTATGCCTTTATTGGATTTTTCCATGAATTCAGCCCGAGACACATTTTGACAGGTTTTCCCAGACCACCACACCCCTATTAATCCAACACAACACTTCATCCCCAAGTCGTTCCAGGTCTTCTTTCACCATGACAAATAAAACAGACTTGTTTTAACTCTCAGCCAATTAAAATAACATTAGCGCCTTAATTAAAGAGTTAATCCCAATTATCCCAATCATTTATTCAGATTAGCCCGAACTGCTATTTATTGATAGATTCCATTAAGCAAATTTTGCATGGGGTCATGTTTAAATGCCAGGGCATGGATATATACGTTATGTTTAGTGCTCTGTCGAGAGGTGTCCATATCTCTTGAGGAGTCTCAATCAAGATGAATATGGCCTCACAGTTTAATTCAAAACAACAATATGAATTTCTAAGTATTAGTCACTGCAAAGTTAGTGACGTGGGTCTTCCATCTTTTATCGCGTCAATGCTGACTGCGACTGTTACAAGTGGGGCATCTGAAAACCATGGAATTACCTGAAACAAAGCCTCAAAACTCTGGGGTTTGGAGCAGACATTTCAGGCCGATGATGCAGTCAGACAAAAATGCGCCATGCTCACCGGCAGCCAATTTAGTGCCATTGTAACAAAAGGCAGGCAACGACTGAGTGCTAGCAGTGTCCAATTTTTTGGACGAAGCTTGCAGAAAAGCCACCAATAAGAAGACCGCAAACAATTACGCAAAAGTCACTTACCAGCTACAAGGATGGCAAAATGTACCTGAACCCTGACGACGAAGAGGGAAATATCGTCATTATCCCAAGTTTATTTTGAAGAACGCTTCTGTTTATGCGACCCCGCATAATCATGCTGATCGCCAATGTAAACAAATTGTACATGTATTGAATCCTAGGTCAAGATTTATAGGATTTTCATCTCGAGGTCTATCCTAGAGCACACATGATCACACAGCCAGTTTAATAATCTGGCTAAGATCTCATGTAGTGTGACAAGTTAAAAAAAAAAAAAATTGAAGATTGAATAGGCTTTTAGAGGGTGAAAGAAAAATGGTTTCTTCTAGCAAGACTGTCTTTGTCCTGTGTATCCCGGGAGAGCGAAGATTTGTTCTTATGAACAGAGCACATGATAAGACACCAGCATCCATTCCCCTGGAGAAAACCCAGAAAGGACTTGGCACACAAAACAAGCCACTTGCCAACATGCTTACTGCATCAAAACACCCATTTCCTGTGCTGCACTTAAACGTGGGGCTCAAGAGGACTTCATTCCGCAATGTGCTCGCAACATTTTCACCTTCACTTTCTCAATGGATCGAACCATTGTTCTGATTAGACCTCGACCTTCACACCAGTCTTCTCTTTCTGAATGCGTGTGACTACTTAATTTCTAACGTGTGACTCACAATCGCACCTGTCTACAAGTGACAAGAAGCCATGCTGGGCTCTGGGATGTGTGCTCTGGGCTCTGGACTGTGTGCTGGCGAACGATGCAGAGCTGAAAAGTTGGGAACAGATTTCCAAGAGTATTCTAGAGGCTTCGTGCTGTAATTGTGCAGTCATTGAATTGGATAATGAAGTAGCAAGATTAGAAAGGAAATATGTGCTCGCCTCCCCTAATGCAAACTTGCGAGGTGAATGCTTTCCATCTCAGTGTCTCGAACAACAGAACATGATGGCAGTTTATTCAAGCAGAAAGAATGGTAAGAAAGGTGCACACAAGAACGGTGCTGAGAATTATGCTGCCAGCAACTATTTTTACCCTGAAGTAGCAACTCAATTTGCTTGCTTTCAGCAGTTTTCTCGGAAAAGTTCATAAAAGGTTCCGACAGTGCCTGTTTTACAAAGCACCTAATAGGTATTATTCAAATAACTAAGTATAAAGAGACCACAATTTTTTCCTCAATAGATCCTTATCAACTTAATGAGTCTCATTGTTGTTACAGTGCCATATACTATATATACAGTGGAACCTCGGATTGCGAGCATAATCCGTTCCGGAGACGTGCTTGTAATCCAAAGTACTCGTATATCAAAGCGGGTTTCCCCAGAAGAAATGATGGAAACTCAGATAAATCGTTCCACAACCCACAAATATTTATATAAAAATGACAAAATATAATACAAAATATAAAGTAAAAATACATAAAACT
>JAQLOM010170602.1:0-11317 GCA_030068315.1 Chrysichthys thysi | reverse complement strand
AGACCAGCCACCCGGACAGCTGCAGCAACAATCGGTTTGCATAACCAAAGAATTTCTGCACAAACTGTCAGAAACCAGTCGGTTAAGAAGTCAGTTACGATGACAAACTGCAGTCAGGTCCAGACCCCGATGAGGACAAGCATGCAGATGAGCTTCCCTGAGACAGATTCGTTTGCAGTTACCTATATCAATATTAATGGTTAACGTCCCAGTTTTACTCAACCCATCTTTCTGTTGACAGTTAATGAACCCCTAAGTCACAGCCTGCTTGCTGTCTGCACAAATTCCAGTGTTTCTATGTAAAGCATACATTAAGTGCATTTTCTGCCACCACATATCCCCCCTTTCTGACTTTAAGTCGGACTTGTCGTTGAATCCCCTTTCTTCTGTGCATTGCCACTTTGCGTGGCATTGAGGCACTACACTGGAGTGAGGGTGAGAGGCTATTAGCACATCACCAACACTCGTGTACCATTGGTCTTTCCAATTCGGTTCTTCGACTCTCACGCGGAGACGCCCCAGGGCTCCACCAGCCAACTTATATACACGGCTAGTGGCGATGCTGACATCCCCCCGCCTGAGATCCAACCCTCAAAACATGCACTTCTAACTACTTGAGCAAATGCCCTATAAATCCTATAAATCACTTTTTCTCCTGGTTACGCTGATTAGGATATCTTCATAAATCACATTTTATTCTGGTTATGCTGATTCAGTAGTTTACTCAGTTTAACTAACATCTACTTATCCTAACAACTAATTAAGCACATCCCTTTAGGTCAGCCTTTTCTGAGAGTTTTGACCTTGAGGCCATTCCCCTTGTTTGTCCCCTACTGTCGCTGAATGTAGCAGGTGTTCCCCATCTTCTCAGCTCCTCAGGCTGTTTCATCCATCACACTTCCCCTCCAGCCATTTTGGAACCATGTGGGCATGCTTTCCCAACCGCTCTTCTACAACAGCCAGGCCCCACTTTGTTCATGAAGTGCTCCGGTGACCATCTAGGCCAAAACCTCTATGCTCTCAAAACTTCCTCCAGCTGCCTGGCGAGCAACAATGATGGCTCCTGCATGGTAACCAGCATTCCCCAAGAGGGCCCCTTTCCCTGAAACACCAGTCTTATCACAGTCTGCACTGCATTCACCAGAGCCTCCTCTGACTCATTCTCGTGCTGGACAGTTTGGGCCATCAGGGCGAGGTCTCCTCCATGTCTGGACATTATCACTGCACACACGTCCCTTAACTGGGTGCTGACGATGCTGAGGGCTGGCGTGCAGAAACCTAGGCGGTGGTACACATAGTCCAGGATCAATGTCTGCATCTGTTGCACAAAAACTGACAGCCGTTCATTACATTGAAACAACTGTGTCAAGGTCCCTTACAGTAGATTTGATTATGGCAGTAGATTTGCACAAGCATTTTCTTCATTGCAGAGCATCACTACAATACAATCATGCATTGGTGGGAGAAAGGACAGTGTTACAACTGAACAGCTTTCCATTCACGCGGGTCCCACTTGCTTTGGCACATAGCTTTTTCCCTATCCAGGGAGCCCCATTCTCCCAGGCAAACTATTTCCTCTATCTTTACCCACCCTAGAGGTCTCTCCTCCTCTCTCCCATAGGGAGAGACCTGGACAGTCTTCTGGCTTACTGTCATGTGCATGCATATCTTATGCACACATGGAATCACACAACATGCGATCAAAGCCAATATCACCAAAATTGTCAAGAGCTGAATACCCAGTTTCATCACCCATGTGCCCCATTCCCTAAACGTGTTGTCCAACCATGACATGACCCATGACAAAGACCATGGGGCAACCCCCGAATTTTCTTTGAGCTCTTTCTTTAATCCCGTTAATTTTACCATGGCCTCATAGAAGTCTCCACCTGGCACTGTGTGATTGGGAATGAATGTACAGCACTTATCTCCAAACATGCTGCACACACCCCCCTCTTTGGCCAGCATCCAGTCTAAAATTTGCCTACTTTGCAATGTCATTCGGCTGGTGGTGCTCAATTGCTCCCCTAAGGCCCTCAAGGCTGTCTCAGTGTAATTTAAAAACCTTTGTTGGTTGTAGTATATGTAGTTTATCCATTCCAAGTTCTTGCTTATACCTATGGATGGGATGAGAGACTCAAATCCTGCTGCTACTTCATTTCGTGCCTTAAATTCATCCAAAACTCCCCTTGGTTGGCCTATGGCATTTATGTGAACTCCCCCTGTCCTGTCAAATTCCTCTACACTTCTGGTTCTGTGGCTATGGGTGGCCGTTCCACCTTTTCCCTGTCTCCTCTCTTCATAATCACGATGCCACTAGAGATCATTACTCAGGTGTACAGTCCATCCCAATTCCTGGGAAGGGTAGACCACAGTTTTCCTCCTCCACACAACCACCATGAATCCTCTAAGGCCATAGTTTGCCTCTGTGCCCATTTACCCATTTGTCTGTGGAAATGCTCAGGTGCCCATGGTGTCACATATTCCCACTCATCTCCGTTCCCTAAAGGAACTTCAAAACTCTGTCTCCACCTGCCTCCTCCTGTGGCACAGTCTTCCTCTATAACCAAAGTTATATCTGAGCATACTTCCTTTATAATAATTCCTGATGTATTGTTTTTTTCCCAGAGTTCCTTCAAGTGCTTTATGTCAATTGATTTTGAAACGTGCCTCTTTCTTCTCATCTTCCTTCAGGATGGTGTAATTCGCAATTATGGTTCTACTACACTTTCCTTGAAACCAATCCACTTTAACCTTACGGCCTATTCTCCTGAAACATTCGTTTATGTCCCCTCACCCCACATCTAGGATCACTCCTCTAGGGGGCACTAACCCAGGTTTAATTAGTGGCCATTTATATACTCCTGCACACACATCACGCACTTGTGCCCAGGTTTTGTCCTGGTTGTGGTCCCCCCCTAATTAGCACATCTGCAGTGATGGCCATTATGCACCATGCTAGGCATATTATGTCGTCTGAGAGTGAGAAATTACTCGCCATCTTGCAGTCAGTCATTCTCTAGAGCAGGGGTGTCAAGGTGGTCCATAAAAGGGCTGCTGTGGGTGGGGGTTTTCATTCCAACCAAGCACAACTCACACCTGAGAAAGCCAATCTCAACTGATTAAACAAGTGTAATCAGGTGTGGCTCCTGCTTGGTTGGAATGAAAACCTGCACCCACAGCGGCCCTTTTATGGACCACCTTGAAACATGTGCTCTAGGGAAATGGGACTATTTCAAGCTTGTCCTGTATTATCACTTGGCCAGTCCCATTTTTTTCCTCTAATCCCCAATCTTACTATCCATACATTGAGACATTAGCCTCATGTCCCCTATGTCTTTCTTGTGCTCTCCTGTTCTTCTTCCTGCGAGCCATTCAGTAACGCACCTGAACTGCCCCAAGCAATTGTCCTCCCCGTATAATCGTTTCCTGCTCACCAGCACCGCTTCCCTCAGGTGACCTCTTTGGCCTTTTCCCTTTACTAACTATGAGGTTGGGGTTCTGCCTCTCCCCTGTATTATTGTTGGAAAGCCCATTCAAAGTCAAGGTCACCCAGGTTAATGGTCTCAAACTCATGCCTTGGATATTGTTCCGGGGCCTGCTCTTCTCTTCTGCCACCTTCTGGTGAACCACTGGTTTCTCTAGACAGCTCCCCGTGCCTCCTCTCTCCATCAGGCTCTGAAGGGCCTGCGATACCAAGATCAAAAGCAAGCTCCCTAAGATAAGCCAGCCCAGGATTCTCCTACTGGCTCTGGCTCCTGGAGTTCTTGTTCAGGAGGGTCTTGGTGTGGCAGGTCATTACTAGGACCTTCAGGGGCGGCTGGAGCGTCTCTGGCCCCCCTTTTGGGCTCTCCACCTTGCTGCCCTGGACTCTGTTCTCCAGATTCGCCTGTGTCCCCTTCTTCTTCATCGCTGCTGTCTTCATCTTCTACCAGTGGATCTGGAAGGGCTCTGTTGGGAATTCTGGTGCAATGATTCAAATGGTACCACATGTTACTACCTCTTACCTTGACAGCTGTTGGGGTCACGTGCATTACCTCAAAGGGCCCCCCGCCTTCACAGCTCATTCCACCGTCTCCGAAAGGTTCTTATATACACTCGATTGCCTGGCTGGACAGGGTTCTCTGGCTCTTCCTCCAGCTGCCGTTGTTGAGCTCTGTGCTGTTCCTGTAAGCATATTTGCTGGTGTATCTTTGACATTTGTTTCACATACATTTGCAATTCTCTTTGCAGCTGTTCCAAGAGCTGTTCCTCTCATGCTTGGGGATGGCATGGGCCTGCCTATCATCATTTCATGAGGTGTGAGATGTGTCTCATTGTGTCTCTGGGTGCGATATGCCATAAGCGCTAGTGGCAATGCATCCACCCAATTCAGTCCCGTGTGTGTACAAACCTTAGCTATCTTGTTACTATCTCTAGTTATCTGAGCTAATCACTGCTGGGATTCCAAACCTAGGAAACACTTCTCTGGTCAAGAATTTTATTACATGGGCCGCATTTTGTGTCCTGGTGGGAATAGCATCTACCCAACGGCTGAACCTATCCACCATCACTAGTAGATACCTTTGACCCCATATTGATCTTACGATGTCCACATAGTTGATTGTTAGGTCTTTTAATGGTCCGTCCACCAATGGTACCTGCCCCAACAGGGTGCTTATTCCCTTCCGTATGTTGTATTGCATGCATACTTCACACTCTCCTAACACCCTATCCACATGTGCCTGTAAGTTGGGTGACCAAAACCCCTGTTATTTTATTTTCCTTAAGACTCCCCCTTGCGCAGTGGTCAAGACCATGCACATCAAGGATAAGGACTGAAACCAGTGAAAGCAGAATCACCAAGGATCCATCATGCAAACGCTAAAGGCTGTTCGTATCAGTCATAGCCCCTCTTTCTTCCCACAAATTATTTTCATTCGAGGGTGCTCTATCTTGCATCTCTGCAACATTGTCAAGGGTAAAGTGAGGCTGTACCGTAACCAGAGGTGCTATAATCACACATGCGCTCCCTGCTGCCACTTTTGCTGCTTGATCTGCAGTGTTGTTGCCCTTAGTGATATTCAACCCGTCTTTCTTGTGTGCCTGGCACTTTATAACAGTCATCAGATCTGCTATCTGCATCGAGTGTTGTAAAAGGGTACCATCTGTCTTTTTAAACCCTCTCTGACGCCATACTGCACTGAATAGGTGGCATACACCATGGGTGTAAGTGGAATCCGTATACACATTCACCGTTTTTCCTGCCGCCAGTAAACACACTTCTGTCAATGCCTTCAATTCTGCATTTTGCACAGAACAGGGCTGTGGGACCTTCTCCGCTTTCACCATCTCAAATATGTCAGTGTCAACCTGGCTCACCACAGCATATCCGGTGTAGTTTCCTTCATGATCCCTAAAGCACGAGCCATCAACAAACAACGTTATGTCCAGATCAGGCAGGGGAACAGATTCCAAGTCTGGCCTCAGTCTAGAAAAAGTCACTGCCTTGGCTACACACTCATAATGTTCTCCCTCAAACTGAAAAGGGACACTGTCTGCTGGGTTAACAGTGCTACACCTGAAAATTGACACATCTGAATAGGTAAGCAAGGCACAATATTGCAAAGTGCGGGGCACAGTCAGAACAAACCTTCCTTGCTCTATTAACTCTGCCACCTTGTGATGTGTATATATTACAACCGGGTAGCCCATCGTTAGGGGTGATGCTGTGTTGTAAGCGTAGTGCAATGCCGCTACTCCACCATTACATGGTGGCCACCCCTGGGCCACACCATCAAGTCTGGTGCTATAATAGGCTAAAGGCTGTTTCTTCTATCCATGACATGTCTCTTGGACCAGCACAGCAGATGCGTATTCATTGCAAGAATTAGCTACATAGAGTAAGAAAGGCTTTGTGTAATTGAGCGTTCCCAGTGCGGGGACCATCTGTAAGTCTCGTTTAATTGTTTCAAAGGCAACCATCGCATCCACTGTCCATTGCAGTGGAGCCTTCAGATTTTTAGAGTCTGCCTGAGTAATAAGCGCCCTCAGCGGGGCCACCTTTACTGCATAGTCCTCTACCCAGTTTGAACTAAAGCCTGTCATGCCTAAAAATGTCATTATTTGCCCTACCATCTGTGGTTTAGGGGCCTTACTTATGCCCTCTAGCTGGGATGGGGTTATGGCCCGACTGCCATTTGCTATCACTCTACATAGGTACTCCACTTGTGACTGGCAATATTGCAACTTCGTTAGAGAGGCTTTGTGGCCTCCCTCAATGAGCCTTGTCAGAACTGTAATTGTATCTGTATGGCAGACTTCAATAGTGGGTGAACAAATCAGAATATCGTCAACATACTGCAGAATGGTGCTAACCAGTGAGGGGCCAGCCAGCTCCTGCTTCAACACTTAGTTAAACAGGTGTGGGGAATGTTTAAACCCCTATGGTAGGCAGGTGTAGGTGTACTGATGTCCCCTATAGGTAAATGCAAACAAATGCCTAGAGTCTTCTGCCAGCGGCATGCTAAAGAAGCCCGAGCATAAGTCAATTACCGAAAAATAATTAGCATCAGGTGGTACATTGGACAGTAGCGTGTGCTGGTTGGGTACTTCAGTGGCATAGTCCTCTACTACTTCATTAACTGCCCTCAGGTCATGCACCAGGCACCATTTCTGCTTATCTGCCTTTAGCACAGGTAATATTACAGTATTACATGGGCTCCTGGTAGGGGTCAGAACCCCTGCTTGCAACAGGCCTAAAATGGTGCTTTCTATGCTTGCCTCTGCCTCAGGCTTCAAAGGATACTGGGGTTTCCTAGGTAGTCTAGTCTGTTGCTTTAACCTAACGTGAACTGGTGTGGCTGTTTTAACCAGCCCCACATCTGTCATACTGCGACCACAGATGAGCTGGGACTAAACTTGTCATTTTGCTTTTCAACTCACTTTCCTTACTCTCTTTCAGTTGGTTCATCATCCTGGACTCCTCAACCATAATTTGAACATGCTGTGTCTGCCCCATTACTGAGGTTCCAAAGAGTATCTTTATCATTGAACCATCGATAGACACATCAATAAGTGGGCTATCAGTGTGTCTCCACTTGGTGCTGCTTACATGCCTAACCATCCCGCCCAGGTGTTTAGATTCAAATCCTTTACCTACCAGTACTGTAATGTGAGGACACGCATTTGAAACATCATACCATTTTTCTAGAAAAGAAAAGGTGTTCCTGAGCAATGCCTTTGGGCCCAATTACGGCATGGATTGTCACTACCCCTACTGACTGCTGTCCTACTTCCTGGTCCCATATTTGGCCAAACCATACGTCTGAGCCTGCATGATATGCCACTGTACAGTGGCTCAGCAGTTTAGGCCTGTATGCCTCTGGGATCACTGCGTACAGATAATTGGACCACTTGTACAAAATTTGCTGCACTGCAGTGTCTACCTGCCCTATCCAGTATACATTTGCCACACTGTCCTGGCATTGAGGTATTATCGCCATCTGTCGAGCTGTGGGTTCTTGTTTAGGTACGGACACCCTGTCTGGAGTGCACCATATTTGTAAGCCTAGTTTACAGAGAGCATCTCTGTCCAATAAATTGAATGGAGTTCCTTCCGATACTAAAATAGGTAGCTGTACTGTTTGGTCATTTGCAGTCAAACACCCCGGAGCAGTCCCTGAGAATCCAATAGTTGTAGCATATCTGCCAGAACGGGGGAGATGCTCCGCAAATTGTGACCCCACGCAGGTGTAAGTGGCTCCAGTGTCAATCATCATAGGTGTCACTTTTCCATTTAAGCAGACCTGCACTATAGGTTCTTGGTCAGCATTGGTAGTTATTAAAGGAAGCTGACTCTCCCCCTTTGGATTCTCAGGGCCTCCTCAGTAACCTGCGTTAGGTCCCGCCCAATGATTGGCGGGGCCTCTATGGACGCTTGGCTGTACATGCCAAGGCACTCCCTGTCCTCCCTCTGTGTTCATCGGGCAATCTCTTTTCATGTGTCCTCTCTGTCCACATTGCCAGCACTCTCCATAGCTCCCTACTGTGGCTGATCCCCTACTCTGTCTGCCTCGCATGGTGAGAAAACCCCTTC
Organism: Chrysichthys thysi; assembly: GCA_030068315.1. Taxonomy (NCBI): domain Eukaryota; kingdom Metazoa; phylum Chordata; class Actinopteri; order Siluriformes; family Claroteidae; genus Chrysichthys; species Chrysichthys thysi. The sequence continues at coordinate 3,240 of JAQLOM010170602.1, read as the reverse complement.
CTCTAGGAGCTGCCTGAAACCTCTGGCATTGTTGCTGTTGTCCCTGGGGCGGCTGAGTGTATATCACTATTGGAGCCTGTTGCGGTGGGTAAGGGCCTGGTATGGGAGCAGTTGCAGGCATAAATGGTTGTGGCTGGGCACTCAACTGTGACTGTTGCTGAGGTTGAGGCTGCATCAACACTGGAGCCTGTGTTACCTGTGTCCCACTGAACCTTCCTCCACTACTGGTGCCTGAACCTTTCTCTTATTTTCCAAGCCAGCCATCAGTTCACTGAGCTGTAACTGGGCCACCTTCCTTAATACGTCCTTTTCCTGATCTTTCATCTTTTTCTCTTCTCTTCTATGCTTCTCTATCACATGAGTTAAGTGCTCACAGAATTCTGCCTCAGACTTATAGTACAGGCCTACCACACTTCTAGTCTGCGCTTAACTGGTGTGGGCAGACCGTCTAGCAACACTTTCCTGAACATAGTAGTATGCAAGTAGTCTTTATCTGGATTACTATCTGTCTCCAGCTGCCACTTTCTCCTCATCTTTTGATAATACACCATCGCGTGCTATCAAACCCCTGCAGCTCATCCAGAATGCTGCAGCCTGACTGGTCCACAACCTTCCCCGCTCCTCCCATGTTACCCCTCTTCTTGCTGACCTTCAGTGGCTGCCTATTGCAGCTCGCATCAAATTTAAGACATTGGTGCTAGCATACCAGGCAGTTTAGGGGTTAGGTCCACCATATCTCCGGAGACTTGTCCGGCCCTATGTGCCAACCTGTTCTCTTCACTCTTCTGCTTCTGGCTGTTTGGCCCCTCCTCCTCTCCGTTCCTGTCCGGCCCGTTCAAGGCTGCTGTCTGTTCTGGCTCCTTGTTGGTGGCATGATCTTCCCATTGAGGTCAGAACTGCTGACTCCCTGTCTACCTTCAAATGCAAATTGAAGACCCACCTCTTCAGGATGCACCTCTGCCCTGCCTCCCTGTCCACTCTGTAATCCCATTGTAAGCCAGGCTTGTTCTGTTTAGCTGGGTCATGATGTATTCAGATTAACTACTAGGGTTTTGTTCTCCTTTTTGTTAGATCTGTGGTATGTATTTACATCTGTGCTAATTTATGGAAAGCTGTTTTCACTGCTGTTAGCTGATTGGTACTTCTACAGAATACTACATTAGATGTTATTCTGGCACTTATTCACTTGGCATATGAACTTACTTTGCCTAGAAATTCTACTTTTCTTGTATCTGACACTTGCACTTGTACGTCACTCTGGATAAGAGCGTCTGCTAAATGCCTGTAATGTAATGTAATGGGTGCTCCGTCTCACCAAACTGTTCTCCTTGCAGATGGTTCAAATCTGGCCTGGAGGGAAAAGCCTTCCTTAGCTCTTCCCACAATTTGTTATGATAAGGGTCAAATTCTGTTCCGTCCACCCCTATATCATCCGCCTCTTCCAAGTCTCCTTAAAGTAAAAAGTAACCTTTTTCCTTGAGTCTTGTCCTCAAACTCCCTAATCCATTTACTCGCCCCCTCCAGGTCTACCAATTTCCACAGGATGTATCTCGCATCCACTCTGGCCCCTATTATTGGGTTTTCTTTGATCAGTACCTCGTTCTCTGACACTACCTGGTATCTGGTTACCATTCCTGTCTTCTGCTCATGCTCCACCCCATTTCCTTACTCTCCTTCCTCATCTTTTCCAGCTGTTCCTTCAGCACCTCTAACTCCTTTATCTTTTTATTCAACTCCTGTCGTGCAGTATTCCATCCCTCCTCATGTTCTCGCTTCTCCTGAGCTGCCTCTTGTGTCAGCATCTTTATCTGCTCTTCCGCATCCTCAATTTGTCTTCTGGATTCCTCAATCTGTCTCTTATCTTCCTCAGCAATATCCCATCCTTCTTTGGCCTTTTCATCTGATGCCTTTAACCTCATGCTCAGTTCTTTAACCCCTGCCTCCAACCCCTCTCATTCCCTGTCTCTTTCCTCATCTACTTCCTCCTTCTCTCTGGAACATGGGTCAGGCCTCTTTAATTTCTCATCATACTGCCTGTAGGTGTTCAGCACCTCCCCACATTTTCTCTGCTCATTAAACTGCCTGCATGCATCTAATCTTTCTTCTCCCCTTTTCCTAGGTTCTTCCTCCCTTTTTCCTTCCGGTGTCTGAGTTGATGGCCCTTCACCGCTGTCCTCTTCCTTGTTCAACTGTTTCTGCCTATACAATGTACTTCTACCCCATTCCTTGCATACCTCCTTCCTTTTTCCTTTACCAGTTCCCTGTTTACTGTTTCAACATTTGCCTTAAATGAGCCTGCTATTACCGGGTATACTACCTGTTCTCCTCCCCATGGTGGAGGATCAATTTCTGCCCTTCTCCCCAAAGGGGCATACAGGGGCAGATTAGCCTCTGAGGTGGTATCCTGCTCAGGGGCAGATGCTATGTCTCGCTTCTCCCGTCTTTTGCCTTCTTCCTTCCTTCTCCTTGCTTCTGCGTGAAACTTACTCAACACTATTAATTCTGAGCTTTGTTTCTCCTGCCTCTTTTTCCCATGGTCTTTCTGTTTGTGGTCCAAAATAAGGGTCCTCATGTTTTTACACCTATTCACATCAAACGTGCCTCCTTCAGGCCATTTCACCAGGGCCTCTTTAGTTCTCCTGGTCCACTTAGCTGACATTTTATCTATTAATTCTTTAGCAAATGGCTCCCTTTCCCCTTCTTGCGCTGGGGTCTTGGGTTCTTTTTCCTTACTTTTACCCATATTGGTGTGATGGTGTATACTCACCCTCTGCAGTCATCTACTTCAGTCTTTGCTTTTCCGGCAAACACTCCTCCTTCTCGATAAAAAAAAATGCAAACGTTCTTTGTCGTATTGTTTATGCTGTTAGCAACGCTTTTCTTCCTGGTTACTGCAGCCCCCCAGGCTGTCAATCCTTATCAGCATATTGACAGCCCTTACGTTCATGTCACTCAACATAACCACTCCCAACACCGTTTAAAATGTACCCATATTTTATTGATAGTTTTGTTCACTTCAATATACACTCAGACATGATTACATTGTTTTTAATAAGCACTACATACTATTTTTTTTTTACACTTTATTTTTATTTTTTTAACAAGAGAACAGAAACGAACACACAAAAAAAAAAAAAAAAAAAAAAAAAGAGGTGTGTGAGAAAAAAAAACATTCACAGGTACATACTGCCAAGTTTACAGTATATCAAGAGAATATAGATATAATTATTCAGTGTTTGT
>JAQLOM010170566.1:0-11321 GCA_030068315.1 Chrysichthys thysi | reverse complement strand
GAGGTTCCACTGTGTGTGTGTGTGTGTGTGTGTGTGTGTGTGTGTGTGTGTGTGTGTGTGTGTGTGTGTGTGTGTATGTTACATAAAATATGGAAACATTAATTGTTCTATGTGCGTCTGATGTTCCAAGGGTCTGGTTGCTCATGATGATCTGTACTTGGAGCTGGATTGGAGTTGGGATGTGGTTCACTGGGATAACTGGTTACCTGTTCTGGGGATGTGAATAGCAGCGAATAGGGGGTTATTACTTGTTACGCCTGAGGATCCATTAATGTACCAGACTCTTCATCAGGGCTTAGATCTGGGAAGTATTTCATGCATAAATTATCCTGCCTTATGTTGGGTCATGTTCCACTGTCCTATTTGTCACTGACAAGCAGACACTTACCAATCAATTGCTTATTTCCCGTACATTTCTCATATTCGGATCATTGCTCATATCATGAGATCTAAACTGTTTTCATCGAGGCATGTGTCCGTGGTGTTGGACACGTTACGAGAATCTCAGATGTTATCTTTGCATGGCCTCATGGACCCTTACGCATTTCTGAATATAAACCATGGGGGTACAGGGCACCAGTCCCAGAGACCAGTTCCCAAAAGCCCCATTCAGATCTGCCTGTCGTTCCCCAAAGTATTTTTGTCCCAAATTATTCCACCCTTTAAACATGGAAGATGTCTGAGGTTTACATTATTCAAATATTTGACATAGTATTTTAGCATGACAGACCAGTTACATGGTATGCAGTCCCAGCATCAGACAGTCTGCAGGGCATTTCTGCCCATAGAATTGTTGCTCGGTGGATGTTTGTGGGTTTTTTTGGGTTTTTTTTTCCTGCTTTGCTCTGAAGCATCTGATAAGCTACTTTTCTATATCTTTAATGCACCTTTCTGGCTCCGAGCTTCAGGATCTCGACTGGCTATTTACGTTTGCACCAAGACAATACAATGAGTATTTAAATGGAAACCTCCAGGAGGAGGTTTACTCCGACGTTTAATTTGCTGACGTGTGACATGCAGTTTGTCCTTTTTTATAAAGGTAGGTGGGTCTTGATCATGTTTTGTGGAAGAAAAAAAAAAAAGTCTGACTTTGTTGCTCCACATTATGTGCCATATAAGAAACACTTGATCATCTAGAAGACGTGCAGTCATCGACATCTTCGGCATTTATGTGTTTTGATGTTGATTCTCACGTAAATGGTCATATCACATCCTTTGCCATGTATCCTTTCTGAATCTCTCCAGTTTCCCGAAATTTTCCCCTGCTATTGTATAACCTATCCGTTTCTTTTCACCCGTGAGCTTTCCGGGAATTGTACTAGTCTCGTCTTGGGGATAAGTACTGCATCGGTTTGTCCTAGCATTTCTTCTCGAACGTCTTTCCAAATGATCAGTTTTGAATCCCCTGTAAAAGTTAATGGATATTGTTTATCAAGGTGGATATGAACAAATAAATTCGCAAATTTGTTCCCAGGAGCGTTTTTACAAATTGATACCAATAGTATTCATGACGATCCAGTTTATTTGGAAAAAAAAAAATTGTCGTAGACACGGAGAGTGTAAATTTACATGCAAGGAAGCATTCCAGCAGAGCACAAACGGTCTGAGGAGGTACTCGTCAGCCAACAAGCATGAATGCTGAACGAAGGGGAATGTGTGCCCAGATTGGAGTTATCTCAAGAACGTTTCTGCAAGTGGAAATATATGCAGGAGAATAAAAAAGTAAAGGCAGTTTGGAAATCACACAATAGCCCAGAGAGCAAAAGACAAAGCATGAAGTGGAGACATCCGTCTTCTCCAGCGACCATGGAATTCAAAAGTCAGTCCTCCCCTAGGAAAACCATTTTAACGTTCTTTTGAGACATGAAGGTTCCTATTCTGGTGCATTTCCAAGCGCAGGGGTAAACAGTGAACAGTGCAGATTCCTGCGTTGCTGTGAAATGACCTTAAATCTGCAATTCGCAGCAGAAGAAGAGTAATGCTGTCCAAAACAGTCTTGCTGCCCCATGACAACGCACGTCCTCATACAGCCACAGTGACAGCAGAGACAGTGCAACGCCTCGGGTTCGAACGTCTTCCACGTCCTCCTTACAGCCCGGATCTGGTGCCGAGCCATTATCACATCATCGGCCCACTGAACGAGGCGCTGCGCGGTCACAGATTCACCTCTTGATGATGAAGTAAAGGAAGCGGGGCTCACCTGGCATCGGGAGCAGTAAAAACTTCTCTGTAGGAATACAGAAGTATAGTTGAACAGTAAGATAAATACAGTGTCTTGCACATGTGTGTGTGTGTGGGGGGGGGGGTATGTTGAGGGGGGTCCTCAAGATATGATGGTGATGTGTTCCACCACACCCATTGTTAGTCGAAAATATCATATGTCGAACCACTGTGTTGAACCACTTAGCCTAGCTTGGATATCTCAGCCTAGCTTAGCGTAGCCTACCCAGGAGTCTCTTCCTGTAGAAAACATGCTTTTGAATTAAAATTAGCTCTTGAAGCACACAAAAAAAAAAACCCGCGGTAATGCACTGTACAGTACACCGATACACAATCATCTTAACTTCGAAAAATCGTAAGTCGGGCCATCGTAACTTAGGGAGCGTGTGCGTGTGTGTGTGTGTGTATAAAAATTTATCTGGCAGTTACGTTGATGCTTTTTCTGAAAGCCCCCTTTTTGTATGGCATTGTTGTCAGTCCTAACATTAGCTAAGTGATTGAATTGCTCTCCGTAGTCTTTACTTTAGTCTAAGTCGTTTACTTATACAGCTAAAGCTTGAGGTATTTAATCAAACAATTTGGAATGTTTTCACAAAAAACGTTCAATATAAATGTTCAAAGAAAACCCATCTGAAAAGGTTTTATATATATATATAATATTCAATCCCATAAATTTAGAGAAATAAGTCTAGCCATTCATTAGGGACAAAAGTCTTGGCACCCTGTAAAAGGAATTTTTCAGTGGTGTGATTGGCGTTCGTCAGTGTGGGTAGGTGAGTACAAAGAAAGTCTTTTGTTAATCTGGTGGAATTTTTTTTTTTTTTTAGTGCAGTTTGCCAGACAAAAGCATTTACACACAGCTTTACTACAAGATGGATGAATGAGACCCTCATGTGTCATATCTTCTTGTTCTGTAATAGACACCATGCATTTACATTATACATATGTAGTATGTTTACTAAATATTTCACATACTTGCCCATGGCTCGGTCTTATATACATTCCTCAACTGTGTGTGTGTGTGTGTGTGTGTGTGTGTGTGTGTGTGTGTGTGTGTGTGTGTTTCACAAAACAAGTAAACCAGGTATCCTTGTTGGCTTGTTAAGGCTTGCACATGAGAATTACAGTTTAAAGTTTGCAGTTCCCTTCTGCCTCGATTTCACTCGTTTTGAAGCAGTTTTGTTTGCCAGTGGCCTGTGCCACATGCCCAAATTAACCCACACTCAGTTGAGCCAAAAGTGTTCGTGTGTTCACTGGAGAGGGTCTTTGAAGAAATCTGTATGTACCTGTCTTCTCAGACGAAGCCAAATATTTGTGGATCTGTCTGGGGGTTTTTAATTTGGTTTATAAGGTACGGTGCAAAGGCACGATTCCAGCATCATGTAATAAACATTTATACAGATTGTGTTTTCAGGAGAGGAAAAGAAAAACATGATTAATTGTTTGGGTGGGGTGGGGGGGGATTTGAATCTTGCATCTTTTTTTAATTGCATCAATTTAAAAAAAAAAAGAAAAAAAAAGAAAAGGCAGGATGTATTGGACAAAGTGCGTCAAACGAGGTTGCTTAAAGAAAGCGTTTCGTTTTCAATTAAAAAAAAAGTACCGATTGATTCAAGAGTGATGATGCTTTTTTTTATTTGTTTAAACATGTAAATGCACCATGGAGGTTAGCTGGAATGATCTCTGAGGTTATTCCTAGGTTAAAGTTCGAATCGTTGCATGTTGCACCAAATATTGCAACATAAACGAAGACAAAACCTTTCGACACATTCTTATTCTTAGCCCTGCAACATTATTGATCTGATTATTCATGGTCGCGCCATCCTCGATTAATTAATTAAAGATGATATGGACCTCGTTTCAATTAGCTTGCGTGTGTGAATGGCTCTCTTTCCACAGGAAGCTAGAGGTAATAATTCCTTTTGTATCACCTATTAAGGGTGTTTTTTTGTTTGTTTTTTTCCCCTCTCTCTCCATGCATTGATGAGATTTATTGTTCTTGCACATGGAAACTTGTTTGCTTACAGTGGATCATTGTTGTCTGTGTGCAGATGAGCTTTGGACTCCCACACTATGAGCCACGATGTTAGACACAATACTAGCATACAATATATTTAGCCTGGGTGTGGAAGATGCACAGGCTGGAAGGCAGATCGTAAGTTTATATACGGCTCACGGAGACTTGGATGGCGGAAGCTCCACCTAGTCTAAGCATAACATATAAATAAACAGATCTACCCCCCCCCCCCCCAAAAAAAAACAAAAAACACGATGTTGCTTAACAAAGAACATGTATAATTGTTGCCGGCGTGAAGGAGACATGTATTTAATGTTTACGTTTTTGGAGGTAAAGGAGGCTCATGACTGAATGACTATTTCCGGCTGCTATAATGCAAGTGATAACATATGCCGATAAATGAACTTGATTTGTGGATTTTCCGCAACGTACACCTATAAACTGACCAAAACGGTGACGTCTTTCTGTAACTAATGCAAACTTCTAGTTATTTCTCAAATTGCTGTGATATAAAAGGACTTATGCTGTTAAATGTCCTCCTTCTAAGAAACGAATCAAGTTTCAGCATTGATGACCATGGTCGTCACGGTAACTTGACTTTGGGCAGCATTGCATGACTCTTTTGTTGATTATTTTCCGTTCTCAGGATGTCCTGCAGTGTTTGATTCCTAACAGAGCCTTGGTGATTCATTCATAAGTAACCTTGTTGGACACCCTAATGTGTTGTTTATCTAAAGAGTTTTCTCTTCCATGGAAATATCCTTTATTTCATAAGACGTCCCCCCCAGCGACACCCAGTTCCAAATTTGAACAAAATCCAAAATGCCAAGTACCCCTAAGAGACCTATGAACAAATCTGAATGTTGGTTCTGAGCAACGATGTGCATAGCTATCTGCCAGGACGTACCTGTCTACATCACCGTGTCACACGTCAACGCAATAGCCAGTCCACTTTTGATTACGCACAAGCTCGCGCACATCACTATCGTAACAACAGGGTGAAATATGGACCTCGATAAATGGTCAAAAGTTGTGGTTAATGAAATGTTTGACCTTTTTTTTTTTTTTTTTTTTTTTTTTTTTTTTTTTTTTTCCCTCCCAACCATTTTGGAATCGAAATGGGATCGGAAAAAAACCTGTCTTCGACAGACCAAATCAGAATTGATTAAAATTCAAACGATACCCCGCACTAACCACGGGTCTCGGGTGTCGGATAGATAAATAACCGTCAAGACATTGTTCTCATTTCTGGTAATATTTTGGCTTCTGTTCAATCACAAGTCCTTCTGATTATTCCTTGGTACTGAGATCAGACTTCAGTCAACTGCTGCCTGAATTTTGGCTCAGCTTGCATTAAGTAGGGTTTTTTTCCCCCCACACAGTTCTCCATAAAATACACTCACCCTCCACTTTATAAGGTAAACCTGAACATTCATGCATTCATCTAATCAGCCAATCATGTTGCAGCACCACAATGCATAAAAAAAAAATCATGCAGGTACAAACTCAAACCAAACCAGCCCATCTGGTGCCAACAGCTCAACCATGGTTAAAGTCATCACATTTCCCCCATTCTGATGTCTGATATGAGCGATATCTGAACCTCATGACCTCTACCTGCATGATTTCATGCATTTTTCTGCAGCCAGAGTATAGGATTGCCTGGTTTAGGCATGTTCCTATTAAAGTGACCAGAGTGTGTATAAGCAGCATGGCAGTGTGTGTAAGCATACATGCCTGAGTGAGCTGTTGTTAATCCTGACTCTTCTATTAACTCAACACTTATTAGTACAAAGCTAGGATTGTATCTAGTCGTGCTACAGTGGAAAAGAGAAACGTAAAATTAGTGGCCAATTTGTTTACAATCAATAAGCCAAAAGAAAGGTTTCTGGATTCTGATGATGGGTAAAAGCAGAGTATATACTTAATATAATATGGCTCCTTTGCTTTTAACGTAATCCCTTGCACTAAATATTGCGCCATGTAATGAGGAAGTGAATTAACCGAGTCCACTGATAACAGCCAAGACGCCCTGATAAAGGTCACTGACTGCTCAGTGGGATGGGCTGGGAGATATGACACTGCCCATGATAAACGATACACTTTTCTCATGGTGATCGATTATTTTTTTAATGCATTTTGAATAATTTTTTTTGTAAAGAGGAAAATAATTTTTTTCTTTTCCTTCTTTTTTTTTTTTTTTTTTTAGAAATTTATGTAAATAAAAGTTTTAAAGGAAATTCTGTCTATAAATACATCCAGATTACAATGTATATAGTTACTATATATATATAAATAAAATCACACACAATGGAACCTCTGGTTATGAACTTGATCCGTTCCAAGACTGTTTGTGACCGATTTGTTCACGGCCTGGATCAATTCTTCCCACTGAAATGAATGTAAATACAATGAATGTGTTTCAGCCCTCAAAGTATGTTTTTAAAGTGTATTATGGATTTATGTGTGGTAATAAAACATAGAATACAATTAAAATAACCTTAATGATAGAAAAATAAAACACAGATGATTTTAATGCACGTTACCTTTGCGGTGGAGACGTAGTCGCTGGCGTAGGTGGACGGCGGCGGAGGGATATGGTGGCGGTTCTCATGTTTTGCAGTTATTTCTTTCTTTATTTCAACTGTTATATGCTTAGACTTCTTACTCTCACTACCATTTCCACTTTCTTGTGATCCATAATGAAGCTTATACAGCAAAAATGCAGAGAAACATTCAGGTCGGGAACCGATTTGTTTGTGTTTGGAGGCGTTCGTGACCAGATGTTCCACTGTGTGTATGTGTCTGTTTATCACTTACTCCTAACTAGTCTTTATGCTTTATGCTGACATTTGCTTCTAAGGCATGTGAAAACAGGGATGTTAAAGTGTCCGGCTCACCCTTCCCAGAATAAGTTTTAGTTTTAAAATCACGTCACCGCTACCTACTCGCTCTCTGTGCAGCGAAACCTCCGCAAATTCACTTTTAGCGATCCCTTCAACACCCATCTCCACCCTTTTTCTTTTTCATTCATGCCATTTTTCTCCAAAGACAACTTTTGTACAACTGTTTTTTAAACTTGAAATTGAAAGCACATGAATTTCTTTCCCCATAAGAGCCAGCATGCAGTCTGTCTATTTGGGGAACGGTCTGTTTACGAAAAGCCTCCTAGGTTGAGGTGAGATGTCAGTAGTTCTTGGTCACTGCATAGTCCCATAGTTACCATTTTACAGTATAAAAAGGAATAGAAAGGAATCCAGAAACAAAATGAAACAAACTTCTCTATTAGCAGGAGTGTCCGACATTAAGACTGGTAGCGTAGCTGATATTTACATGATATTTACATGATCCAGAGATCTGCTTCATGCAAATCCTGCTGTACGTCCCTGTGTGTTTCATATATGATTATCAACCTCAGGTGCGTATGTGTGTATACGTGAGACGTCATGTGGAAGTTCAGCCGAACATGCTTAAATGTGTTCAAGAAGATTCCGTAAAAACGATCCAAATACTCTGAGAACTCCCAGCCTGCATTGCTTCGATGTTCCACCCCCTCGTCGCCCGAAGTCTTTCTTAACCTCCAGGGTCGGTTCATCAGACACGTCTCTTCCTTTCCATTCAGGCCACACTTTCATTTCTTTTCATGGTTGTTTGTCCGGCTTTTTCATCCACACCCATAAAGCCGAGGACCATTTACAGCAGAAACAGTTTGTCAGGTGGGTCTCTCCACGCTACGTGCGTGTTGCGCCGAGTGTATGTTCTTATATACAGTATGTTCTTGGAGGCCTGTCGCAGAGATTAAGATAGAAGAACGTTTTGGAAGCATGAACTGGATTTAATAGGAAAACCCGTACACGTGCTTATTCGTGCGGTTTTCCGACGGGATGTTCATGTAGCAACAGCGCAGTGCATGAAATCATGCGGCTACTGGGCCAATAGGATCGCGTCAAACATCAGAATGAGGGCAAAAGTGTGATCTCAGGGACTCACGGACAGCCAGATGGGCTGGATTGATTGAGCATTTGCGAAACTGTTGATTTTCACCCATAACAGTGTCGGGAGTTTACACAGATGGGTGCGGAAAATAACCGGAAAAGGTCAAAGGAGAACAGTCAGGCTCGTCCAAGCTGCCGACTCGAAGGCCATGACGACTCAAATAACAACTCTCTGCAGCCGAGGGGAGCAGAAAAGCATCTCAGAACGCACATGTCGAACCTTAAGGCTGTTGTTACAGCAGTAGAAAAGCAGATCAGGATTCACTCCTATCAGCTCCGATCAACAACTTGTGGAAGAACTGTGGATTTTTTTTTTTCTTTCCCCCAAGCTTTAATTTGGCCAGGTTTGGTGCTGCCACAGGTGCACCGTACCCCCCCCACCCCCCCACCCCCCCTGTCTGGTGTTTGATGTGGGCGTTAACTGTAGCCCTTGACTTCAATATCTGTGTGCTTTAGTGATGTTCATAGTTTGGAAGCTGATAAAAAATGTAGCTTAGTGGTGGGTACAAACTTTTTAACCCTGCTGCATGAGCTTTGGGGGCGTAAGTGTCGGTCCTCCGTGTCCTGGTGTAATCAGCTAATCCTCTGAGTGCTGAGAGGAGAGATGTGGCGGTGAACACGGGAACGAGAAGACTGAGCAGAAGAAAGCATTAGCAGGATGGAGGTGGAGGTCAAGAGACGGATCGGGGGTAAAAGAAAAAAGACGTGAAGGGAAATATGGATAAAGGCTGATTTAAGGGATTTAAAAAATAAAAAGGCAGGTTGAATTTGAAATGAGGGAGAGACTGAGCGCAGACCTGTGGGACAGACATGCTGGATTTCAGATTGTTCAGTGTGTACATGCGCACACATACACACACACAGACAGAGTATTTATATGATTTCAAATCCAAAACAGAATTTTGTCTCTTTTTTATTATTATTATTTATTTAATTTTTTTATTTTTTTATCTATTCGATGACGAAGCCTTCGTCGTTTGTATCAGTGTTTTGAATCTTTGCGGTTTAAAAACACCACAAAGTACTTGGTCTACGTGATGATATCATTAAAAAACGCTAAATGATGCGTGTAGCCTCTGAGTAATCTGCCCAGGCTTGCCCGGATCAGCATGAGAAGTCGAATTGGATAACATGTAGGCTGACCGAAAAATTAGATTGCGATATTTACAGACATTTTCATGATAACTCTGTTTATCTCCATACGTGTTCATCTTCTGCCGCTTAATCCTGTTCAGGGTCGCGAGGGGAAGCTGGTGCCGATCCCAACTGACTTCGGGCGAGAGGCGGGGTACACCCTGGGCAGGTCGTCAATCCACCACAGGGTGGCACAGAGAGACAGGGCAATTTAGAGTAGCCAATCAGCCTAATCTCCTCCGTGCATGTCTTTGGACTGTGGGAGGAAACCGGAGTACCTGGGGAAAACCCACGCGGATACGGTGAGAACATGCAAACTCCACACAGAAAGGACCCGTGTCGACCCCAGGGATGGAACCCAAGACCGTCTTGCATGCTAACCACTTAGGCTCCGTGCCACCCTACCATATGTGTTCTGCTTTGAAAATAATGTCATGTTCAGGCACCAAAAAACATGACAGCATATGCAGACTGTTTGCCGGCGAGCCAGGGGGCGCTCAGGCGCCCTTGTGCACGTCTGCAGACAGTTCAGGCTAAAAATTGTCAAATATTTTGAAAATATTTTAAATTGCCGTGCAGGGATCACTGGCAGGTCAGCGTAACGGAGTATGACGTACCCAGACGTTCGGATGACGCCCGGAAGTACGCGGACGACACCGGGATCACTCACCTCGCATGCTGCCTCACTGTCTCTCGCAACTCAGAGTTACCTTGTGTATCGGTGTACTGTACAGTGCATTGCCGTGGGTTTTTTTTCGTGCGTTTCAAGAGCTAATTTTTATTCAAAAGCATGTATTCTACAGGAATAAAACTACTGGGAAGGCTAGGCTAAGATGGGCTAAGCTAGGCTGAGATACCAAAGCTAGGCTAAGGGGATCAAAACAGTGGTTCGCCATACAATATTTTTGACTTGCGATGGGCGTGGCGGAACACATCTCCATCGTAACTTAAGGACTACCTGTATTCGTGTATGTAAAAACACAGCAGCTACCTGGTCGTTTCAGGAGGAATGTTGATCTTTCGGCTAAATCGTTGTACGTTACAGTCGCGATACTGACGATACAAACGGTCATTTCATAATTTAGTTCAGTTTTCCGTTGGTTTTTTTTTTTTTTTTCTCGCATAACTTGCACCCATTATTTCCTGATCAGTTTTGGGGTTCGTTTAATCAGCCTAGGCTACATCTTTTCCCAGTTTTTACATTTTGTTTTTCCTAGCTAACTATTTAACCCGGGTAGCATCCTTCACAATTAACGTAAGCTTGCTGCGTTCAGCCTGTGTCACCTTTTCATTGGTTGTGCGTGAGGAAAAACAAAAAGGTCGTCATAGAGCGTTGCTTTAGAAGGCCACGGCGTGGTGTAACTTGCTAAACACGCACACAATTTCTACCTTATGGTCATTAACCATGAGGGTATTTTGTGAGATTGTTCCAAAATAATTGAACGTCGTCTCAAATCTTGTCCACTTAAACACCCGTGTCCTTGTACCGCTGAAGGCTAAATCAAACAGGCCAACAGATTTGCTGAGTGAGATCATACTGCCTTAGAAAAGGCCATTTAATTTTTTTAGTATTTTTAAAACATGGAAATACAGTGGTTTATTTTGATACATGGCGTGGCTGCTGTAAGATGGATGTTATTTTGATACACTTATACTTTTAGGGTGTTCGCTTTTTTATTTTAAAATACATTATGATGTATCTTTGGCCATCCCTGCGTGCATGCATTCGCGCGCGCACACACACACACACACACACACACACACACACACCCTAAGCTCTCTCTCGCTCTCTCTCTCACACCCAAACACCCACGGTAAGACAAAAAAGGCAAGCTTTATCTATCTTTAGTTTCTCTCTCTCTCCCTCTCTCTCTCTCTCACACACACACACACACACACACACACATTAAAACAAAAAAGGCAGTTCTGTCCACATATAGTCAGCTTATTACCTC
>JAQLOM010170516.1:0-11324 GCA_030068315.1 Chrysichthys thysi | reverse complement strand
ACTTCCACATCATTGCATTCCGTTTTTATTTACAATTTGTACTTTGTCCCAACTTTTTTGGAATCGGGGTTGTACATCGGTTCCACAAACAAGTTGTTATTTTGCCGGCATATATGTGAAACAGTGAATGAACATCGCCAAAGTCTGTGCATATCAGTTATGTAGTGTGTGTGCCTAATATTAATGTCAATCATGTTCTCCGGCACGGTGTCGCACCGTGACACTGCGTTTTGCATCAGATTTGTTTCACAGGAAGAGACTTTCAAATGTACTGACTTCTTATTTTGAAGACAGCAAAGGTAAAGTTTTGCATTTTGACTAATATTGCAAATGTTTCAAAATCTGACAAAGGGTTGCCACACGCTGTATTGTATTGATTTGCAGGATTTTCATACAAATTACAGAGGTACAGGTCTGAATGTGAAGTGGGTTACCTATATATAACAATGAATACAAATGATAGGAAAATCATCATTTTTCAGCCTAACCCTAACCCTAGTTTATAATCATGCTTTAGGCAAACTAGTACCAGGGACACTGTCAAGCTAGTTAACATCAGGTTAAATAAGTTGTCTAACGTCAGGCTAACATTTAAATTATACACCAAAAAGTTTGTAGACACCTATCCAACACACCCATGTGTGCTTTTTGAACATCACATGGCAGATTTATTCCACCTTTGTTGTTATAATAACCTCCACTCTTGTAGCAAGGCTTTCCACTAGGTTCGACTGTGGTGATTTGTGTCCATTCAGCTACAAGAGCATTAGTGAGGTTAGGCACTGATGTCAGGTGAGGAGGCCTGGGTGTTACATAAGTGTTTAGTGGAGCTGAGGTTCAGGGCTCTGTGCAGGACACTCAATTTGGCAATTCTTGGCAAACCTTGAACAAATGTTCTACTCAAAAACATAATGCCTCCCACCACCCAGTGATGTAGGCATAAAGTTATTCTATACTGTACCTCAGTAAAGGTGGCAGTCCTAATCATTAGGATACTGTGACCATTCAGTGGCAATACATTGAGAAGGCATGTCAAATTCTAGGAGAGAAACTTTTCTATGAGTTTTTATTCTTGCTTCCAATTGCTTTGCTTACATAAGGATATAGAACTAAAGTTACTGTTCTGACATCATGCTTGATAATTGGGTTGAAGTTAAACACCATGTCACCTGTCAAGCATGGATTATTAAAAAAATGTCATTTGTGACCCGTGCTGGCATAATGAGTCGGAATGCACATAGGCTAATTATGAGCTAAGAGGCAAAATGTGGTTTCGGTCGAAATGACATTTTCTCAATAATGAGTCCATAAAGCCCTCATTTATTGATCCCCATGATAAATCAGCAAGAAAACATCCCAAACTATTTTTATTTTAAGGTTTTGTTCATTATGTTCATTCGTATGTCTTCATTAATTAGTCCTTTGTCGTAATATTCCATGATAAATCCGTGTTTTTCACCACGCTCTCGCAGCGAGACGGGGGAACCCCCCTACCCATGTTTGGTATCGTTGTTAAGCGTAGTTCCTCTACTTCCTGATAATACACATGGAATTCCCGATGACGCTTTTATGAACCGATGGAACGCGAGTTTCCAAACTCCATTAGACGTAAACGAAAGTGGCTAGATACTAGGCGGTCATTTTTTTTGTCTGATTTCAGCAAACCATGCCTCATTTTGAAGCTCTTTTGATGGACAATGTGGAAGTAACAATAACTCATTTTTGAAAATATCCTCATTCTGACTCATTATATCAGCACGGGTCACATTTGATGATTTTTCTTCACAACACCTGCAATTTCCCATTGTAATGTTCAGATTTTATAAACATTTGAATGGATTTACATTTTTTTTTGGCAGAGTCCCAATTCTACCCCCCTTGGCCCTGCCCCAGTACCCTTAACTGGGTAGTGGCCCTTCAAAATGGATCTATACCTTGTGGTATGGGTTGAAATGTTTACCTAGGAAAGAGGACACCACAACTAGGAAGTACTCACACCAAGATTATCAGTTTACACATTGTCTAATTCATTGTCACTGATATAAGCGAGAAAGAGCAAAAATTTGTTGCTGCATTAATTTTCAAGTTCCACACACAGAACATGAAATAAATAACTGCACTGCCTCTCACAAATCTCCAATTACATTAAGTTTTATTAACATTGCGAAAAATTATTTTTCTGAAATGCTTGCTATAACAGTCCAATTACCTATTCCTTTGCATCTACTTTAAACATTTGTTTTTTACATTTTACATTTTTGCATGATTATTAGAGAAGATGTACTATATTCATGGGCTTCTTTTGCTGCACCGGTAGCCATGTTTCATGATACGCTGCCTCTGTTTGCAAAGCATTCTGGGGATTTTCTAATACAATTCTATGTGGAGTCTGCAACCAAAACCATCCATTTGGAGGGCCATCTGTAGGGCTAGATTACCAATACCCCCTGAACCCCAAAGGAAACAGAACCCCCTGTCCTGTGAGGAGTGTGCAAAACAGGGCCTGAATAATATCTACTTTAAAATGACTGGGAAAAGAAGTTGCTGTTTTAATTTATCTGTAGAGGAAATAAAAACCTCAATCGCTTCAGTTCAAGTTTTTAAGCTAACAATAGTCTGACCCTGAGCTATTTGTTGAAAGGCCCTGTCAATGGGGCGATTGTGTACAGTAGTATTCAAATTGGTGAAAAACTCTTTACTTATGTGTTTCCATTAACCACATACAGTTAACATGTAAGTGCATTATTCAGTAGGTTCTGGTTAAAGAAGGATCAACCTCCCTTATATTAACCATAGTAATGATTATATCTGCTAGTTTCTGAAAATGAAATAAATTAATTTAATTTATTTCACTTTTTAATGAGCAAAATAACATTTATAATTCACTTAGTTAAAGAAGATTTTCACATTTCTCTGTCTGGAATTAGAAGCCCAGCATATTAAACCCATTATACTGTTGTCATGTCTAAAATGGTCTGAAAATAGTGTATTACTCAATGAGGTGCTGCTTCGGTGTTTCTTGAAGTGCAGCCTTGTGCCTTTGGCTCCTGAGAGATTCATTAGTGTTCATTAGCCTCTCTGGCTGCTGTCAGTGTGCTGATGTTGCCACTGACCAACAGATAAAATTCTTTTATTCCCCTGATAATTACCCTGGCTCTGTCAAAGGCTGATAAGTTCAGCAAGGCATTTCTGGACAGTCTCTGAATACCACTTAGACCAGTTACACTGATCTATAGGCCACATTCACAAATTATCTATCACAAATTATCTGAGGACAGGCACAGATGTTGGGCAAAAAAGAGTGGAGTGCATTTGTCATTCCAGATCATCCTAAAGGTGTTCAGTGCAGTTGAGGTCAGGAGTCTGTGAAGGCCACCTGAGTTCTTCCACTCCAACCTTGGCAAACCATGTCTTCATGAACCTCGTTTTGCACATGGGCATTATCATACTAGAAGAGGTTTGCCTCTTTGTTCAAGTGAAGGGAAATTGTAATGCTACAGAATACGAAAACATTATATACAGTTGTGTGTATTTAATTTTGTGGAAAATTTTCAGGCAAAGCCCACATCTGAATGTGTTTGTTTGGCGTCCACAAACATCTGGCTATGTAGCTCATGTAAGAAAATGCCTAATTCTGATTCTGCTAATGTGGGGTGATGAATATAAGGTAGAATAACTACTTTGAAGTAGAAAGCTGACTGGCAGCATAGCTGAATTTTTTTTTAACCGTTCATCAAGGCAACATTAACTCCATGCTAACTCCCACTGAACAGATGGATGCTGCTAAGGGAATTAGATTCACTAAGAACACCAGCAAATGCTAACACCCAGTATATCAACAGACACTGTGTGTGGGTTTGTGAGAATGTAAGTATGTGTATGTGTTAGTAAGACTGAAGAACCAGGCAGACAAGCAAACCAAATAATGGGCAAAGTATGGGCTGCTGCAATTCCCTGTGTGTGCGCCAGCTGTTGGCTGTTCCAGGAGCTGTGCCAGTGGTTGGGGAGCATAAGATTCTTTATATATTTTAAGACTCTTTAAGCTTTTCTTTATTTTCAATATTTTAAAGACGTTTCATGTCTTAAAGAAATGGAATGTCCTTTTCTTTATTAAGTTGAGTGGTTCTTATAATATGGATTACTGAAGTTTTTGAATTGGACTTACCAACACTACCTTGATTCAGTGTAGCTGATGATCTCAAAAGCATCAAGAAGGCAAGAAATTCCACTAATGAACTTATTAAGATATTTTGTTTACCACATAATTCATAGTCAGAATAAAAAAAAAACTATGAATGAATAGTTGTGTCCAAACTTTTGACTTGTACAGAACATTTACACACAGCACTTGGTTATTCATAGCTTTAGTTTTGTTTTATGTTAGTATAATGTGGCATTATGCATTTAACCTGATTATGCATATCATTTAGCCGAATTTTAACCTAATGTTATAATAGCGGTTACTGTACTTTAATTTATTTTGGAAAAAGCAAATTATCAGGCTTACACTGGTCTACCCCCGGTGATGGGTTAATAAAATCATTCAAAAACTGAAATCACTTGTTTACTTTGAACAAAACACTAAAAATGTACGTTGATCTAAAAGTAAATCAGACACAAATCAACTGTCAAACAACAAATCAATTGTCTGTGGGTGAAAATTATCTTAGCATATATTGTTACATTATACTACAATTATTCATCTATTTTCTCCTCTAAACATCTGCTTTAACATTTGATCAATTCATCAGCATTGTAGATAATAATTTTAGGATTATCATGGCTGTTCTTTAGAAGCCCTTAAAGTGTAAATAACTAAAGAAGTGAACAAACGAACAAACAAACAAATTAATAATTGTGTTTTGTCACATCTACATCTGCTCCAAAATTTGTATCAGTCACAGCAGCACCAGCACCTAAATTTATTGCACCAGCACTCCCACCTAATGACACAGACTACACTTCCCATGAACACCTGCTCGACATTGAAATGGATGCCACTGACTACATCCAAGATGGCTTCGACACTGAAAGGGACTTTAGTACCCACGAGGATAATATGGCCAACTGCCAGTGCTCTGATTCGCCAGAATACTAATTGGGCACCGGTGCACCCAATTAACCACACCCTGCCACAGACTTTTTAAGACTGTTTGTAATGACAGCACTTTGTAAAGCAATAGTTGAGCTGTTCAGTGATTCTTGTGCCAAGCCTTTTGTTAAATATTGTGCATTCTTGTGTATGACCCTGTTTTGCCCCATTGGAATTCTGATTTTTGGATATTGCCTTTGAAAGAGTAGCTTGCCTGTGTATGACCCTGTTTTGCTCCTTGGATTTTCATCTGTGTGTATTTTGCCTCTGACACTGTATTGCCAGGATTTTGACCTCTGCCTGTTTGCTTTGGACTTCACCTTTGCCTACTCCTTGATATCCTGTATGCCTGATCATTTGACCTCCTGCCTCCTTTCTGACATTACTCCTGCCTTAGCCCTTGTACCACTCTATCATTCTTATTAAATTAAGTTTTTATCCGCATTTGTATTCTCCCCGGTCTGTCTGACTGATAGTTTCACCCGAAAATGAATACAACAGATTCTGAGACTCTGAGTGTCATTACATATCCAGGGACACTATATCAGGGAACAAGAAACAAATTCATGACCTCACCGAACAAGTCCAGCTGCTCAGTACAGAACTCTTGCAGGTCACGGCCAACGTGAAGGATAACGCCATCTCCTGCAATGCACCCAAAGCAGCTAAAGCAGAAAAATATGACAGTGATCCTGCATGTTGCCAGGGTTTCCTACTCCAGTGCTGGATATATTTTGAAGCTATCAAAATAGTATATTTTGGACTCTCTGATCAAAGTAAGCTTACTCAGTTATATGGTTTTTTAACTGATAAACATCTCCTTTGAGCCACGGCAGTTTGGGAACAAGAAGATGGATCTGTTTCATCTTATGATCAGTTTGTGACTTGTTTCCGGCAGGTATTTGATCATGTTCCCAAAGGTCGCAAGGTTGCATCTCGGTTACTTTCTTTTTCACAGTGAAACCACTGAGTGGTTGAGTATGTGCTGGAGTTTAGGACACTGGCTGCAGACAGCGGATGCAATGAGTCAGCATTGAAGGCAGTATTCCGACGAGGGCTGAACTCCGATCTAATCATCGAGCTTGCATGCAGAGACGACGCCACTATCTTCAATTCACTCATTAATCTTTCCACCAACTTGATAATTTACTCCAAGACTGCTGCCCATATTTGGCTCTGCTAGCCTCATCCTATAATCCAACCAAAAAATTATCCATGCACCACACTCGACTAAGTAAGAGATTGCTGCAGCAAGGAACATTTTTACTGCTTGGGAAGGGATCATATCACTGCTTGATGTCCAGAGCGAGGGGCATGCAACACTTGTACCAACAACCCAGGGGATCCTTGTAAGTTCAAACCCCTTTGTCCCTACACCACCCATGATATTACAAGCCCAGATACATTACTCAGACAAGCAGTATCTCATTGCATCACTGACTGATTCACCGATTGTTGATTGTGCCACAGCTATTGAATTATATATCCCCATGTTTCAACTTAATCCCATAAAGATTCAAACCATTGATGGAGGACCAATCAGAAAGGGAGTGATCTCATGCTGCATGGTCCCTGCAAATCTCACCATGAGCTCTCTCTATTTGGAAACCATCTCTTTTCTGGTAACCGACTCACCTAAGAATCTGATAATCCTTGGCTCTCTTTAGCTTGTGTCACATAATTCTGGTATTACATGGAGAGAAAATGAAATCACCACCTGGTCCGAATATTTTATGGCTAACTGCATTCGGTGTTCAGCACTTACCGTGTCATCCACCTCCTCCTCCTCAAGAGCCCTGAGATATCTCAACCTATTGACATTCCAAAGCAATATGATGAATATCTGGACATATTCAGTAAAGCTAAAACCAATGGTCTTCTACCACATAGCCTGTATGATTGTGCTGTCGAGCTACTTCCCAGTGCTATGCCACCCATGTGCAGAATTTAGCCTTTATCTCCCAAGGAACAGGAAGCCATGGAAGAATACATCACAGAGGCTCAGGAACAGAAATACATTGTCTCTTCGACCTCACCAGCATCTGTTGGATTCTTCTTGGTTGAAAAAGGGAGGGGGACTTTGTCTGTGCATCGACTGTCAGGGACTGAATCAGGTGACTGTAAAACACCCCTATTCTCTTCCTTTCGTTCCATCAGCTAACAACAGTGAAGAACTGCCAAGATATTCACTGAGCTGAATCTTCAAAGTGCACATGACCTGATTCGTATCCACAAAGGTAATGAATGGAAAAAGGCATTTAGCAGCACCTCTGGACATTACCAGTATGAGGTCATGCCTTATGGACTAGCCTGTCTTCCAAGCATTTTTCAGTGTCTTGTTAATGATGTGCTTAGGGAATGCCTGGGGAAATGTGTGATTGCTTAAATCGACGACATCCTCATTTACTCTCAAGATCTAGAGGAACAGGTCCTGTATGTGAAACTGGTCGTGGAAAAACTCAGAAAACATCACCTTTATGTCAAAGGAGAAAAATGTGAATTTCATGTGACAAAAATCTTGTTTTTGGGCTATGTCATCAACAACAAAGGGGTGGCTATGGACAAGGAAAAGGTAGAGGCTGCATCTGAGTGGCCAGTCCCAAAAACAGTTAAGGAACGGCAATGATTTTTAGGCTTTGCAAATTTCTATAGGCAGTTTATCAGGAGTTCAATTCAGTTCAATTTTAGCACCCATGACATGCCTTCTGAAAAATAATGCAGAGAAACGTAAATGGAATGCATCAGCACAAGGGGCTTTTGAGACACCATCCAGGCCCACAAAGACAGTTCACAGTTGAAGTAGATGCTTCTGAAACAGGAGTGGGTATTGTCCTGTCTCAGCACTTTCGGTGAGAAACCCAAGATGTTTCCTATTGCCTTCTTTCAAAGAAACTATCCACCACAGAACACAACTACGATGTGGGTAACTGAGAACTCTTGGCGATCAAACTAGCTCTGGAGGAAAAGAGGCACTGGCTAGAAGGTACAAAACCATTTATTGTGTTAATTGTTCATAACAACCTTGAATATTTGCACACTGCTAAATGCCTTAACCCTTGTCAAGTATGCTGGGCATTATTTTTTTTAACCTGTTCAATTTTCTAGTGTCCTATATTCCAGGATCCAAGAATGTTAAGGCAGATGCTCTCTCCCAAATTCATCATCAATAAAGACCAGCCCTCATGGCAGAAACCATTCTGCTTAAACAATGTCTCATCAATGTAATACAATGGGAGTTCGCCACTGAGATAGCTCTCAGATAGATAGATCCCTAGACCTATTGCGTCACTGCAGAATCACCGTGACCTTCCACATCTCCCAACTCCAGCCAGTAATCAAAAGGGCTACTGGATGAACTTTGGCCTCTGGCATCACCGTCCTCAAATCGGTGGAGAACCTGCCTACACCATGAGAGAGATCGTCTCTCAGTGGCAGACATATTGCACCCATTCCTCATAGAGGACTTTTACACCTGTCACCCTGAACAACCAGGTCCACGCCCCCGAGGATGCCCATGACATTTTTGAATTTAGCAAAAACAGCTTAAAAGATTGCTTTTAAAACCCCTATAAAAGTGTACACTTATATTATAGGGTGGACCCATATATTCTCTTTGAGATGAGCCCGACCGGGCTCCATGGGTCCCTGGTAACCTACATCCGGGCAAGGAAAACTGTCTCCTTGATTTTTTTATCCATTAGAGGTCATTTGAATCGCCCTTAGTCTGGACCTTCACCTAGGACCTGTTTGCCTTGGGTGACCCTACAAGGGACTTATGCCCCTGACAACATAGCTTCTAAGATCATAAGGTCAAACAAAATCCTCCAGCATGATAAGGTGGCTATTCAGGGAGGAGGTCTTTTAGACCATGTGGATTTAAATTAACCGCTTTGATTAGATATGATATTTCCATATCTAACGGACCAGTGTGAATACAGTATATTGATAAGATTCTTGATTTTTTTTGTTTTTTTTAAAAAGTGGTTGTGTAAGTTCATACATAGATTCTTCTCTATTTTTCATTATGTAGCAATGCTCTGAAGTAAATGGCTTGAGTAATTGAATAGATTAGATTGACAGAATGAGGAGGAAACCATGCAGTGGACAAAAATGGCAAAGGTAAAAAGTTTTCCAGGTCAATACCACAGGCTTTTTTCTCACAAAGAGAGCAGACACATTACAGCCAGCTAATTTCTGCTTATCAGCTGCAAAGCTCCAAATCTTTTAAGTCCCTCAACTTAGGGAAAAATCTCATAAATATCCAAGGCAATCAATAGATTTTTTTTAAATGAGGTTTGCTTTATCACTCTTTCTTTCTCTTTGATCAAATAACGAAAACCAACTTTTTCCTTTCTTTTTTGTGATTTTTGAGCAGTATAGCCCAAAGGCTCTTCTTAGGTGAATTGGCAGTCTTATCAGTAGATACAGAAACTCATTCAGGATGCACTGTGGTGTTATAAATGGAATGTTAAAGCAGGGAATGTAAAGTTGGCAAATCAAAAAACGGAGTCTGTGAACTCAAGGAACATTACACTGATACTAATCCTAGTGTTATATAAATTCTAACAAGTCTAATTCATGTCCTTCTTGCTGGTTGCACCACAGTAAATAGTAAATATGTAAAGTCTGCTGGTGTGGTGCCTCTAGTAGAAGCAACATGATGGATGTAATAGCAATAATACCTTGAAGTGTAAAGTGTGCTGAAGTGTACTGCATTTCTGAGTTTGAGTGCTATTATGTGATGCAAGTGTGAGTGCAGTTGAAATGCTTAGATGTAGGTTCCACTGATCTTTTTAGATGAAGTGAAATAAATCAGACAAAACCAAAACCAAAAAATATATTTAGCATGTAGTGATTGTGTTGTAAGCATGGTCAAGTATATCAGCAGTCATAAGAGTAGACAAACACTGATCAGGCCTGTTCTCTGCATTTATGTTAGCTGGAAAAATCACTCCTTATTCTTCCTTCTTGAAAAGAAAGACTTTGTCAGTCAGTTTCAGTGAGTTAAAATATCCCTTTGCCATGGCAACAATGTGAATGGTAGGAGCAAGCTGAAAGGTTGAGCCTTTGAGATAAACATCCTCACTGGTCTGGTCATCAAGAACCTCTCACTTTCTTCCTACATAACCAATATGATCTGATTTGCATTGGTTCTGTGAGTCACTGCTACCTTTATTCCCCACATATTCTGTCTCCTAAATGCATTTACATATAAAATGTTTGGTTACATAAGACAAGTCTGCATTAGAGCTTCTTAGAAGTACAATACAATACTAAAAAATTTAACCTGATAAAATAATGTATTAAGGGGTGGCACGGTGGCTGAGTGGTTAGCACGGTCGCCTCACAGCGAGAATGTCCTGGGTTTGAGCCCTGGGTTCGAGCCCCGGGTTCGGCACGGGTGCCTTTTCAATTTTTTAAAAACATTTTTGCTATATTTGTTGATATTCCTTTTACATACCAATAGCAATGAATAAATCAAATGCTTTAACAATAAGAAGGCAGTCACAGGGCTGTAAAATGTCTGTCCAATCATTTCATTCAATCCAAATGCTATTTCTAACACTCCAAAAAATCCAATAAATGCACATGCAACTGGCTCATTGTTCAGTTAGATTAACATCCGTTTGTAACAGATCATTTCAGCAGAGTTCAAACAATACATCTATTCCTAGCTATGGTGGCACCACCCTTGTCTTCTTTATCTTAATCTGTGTGAATCTAGGCATTCTTCTCCCATGTTCAAAATTACTCGACACTTTTGGCAATAAAACCCAGAAATCTGGCAAGTGCCTGAATTTTGATATTCTACAGCAGAAGAAGAGAATAGTTTCAACAGTAGATGATATGTAATTGTTTAGCCCTAGCAACACAACTATCATTAGTTGTTGCTTGTGTACATACTCTAATATGTAATCTGTGTAATCTCTATTTGACATAGAACAATGCTACTTAGCATTTTCATTATGGAATCAAAATAGATTTCCCCCAGAAACAAGTGTGAAAGTACACACAAAAGGTGAATCCACTCGTTTATAAACACGTCCTATGCTCTTAATCACTTTCTACACTCTTAAACATACATGATTTTAACAACATATAAAATTCTACATCTGTACTTACTGCCGGTGAGGCAGTTACTCCTGCTTACCAGTTGAAGCGGAAGTGGCTTACACAGCCACTTTCACTTTTCATCTGCTGATGAAATACAGTGCATACTGTTTTATTTCGA
>JAQLOM010170500.1:0-11327 GCA_030068315.1 Chrysichthys thysi | reverse complement strand
AGGATGGTGGTGTGTAGGATGACTCTGGTGGTGAGGAAGACGAAGAGGACAAAGGCAGGACAGAGGACGAAGTGGTGGAAGCTGAAAGACGATGAGAGCTGTGTGGTTTTCAGGGAGGAGTTGAGACGGACTCTGGGTGGTCACGAGGAGCTACCAGATGATTGGACAACTACAGCTGATGTGATCAGGGAGACAGCGAGAACAGTACTTGGTGTGTCATCTGGAAGGAAAGTAGATAAGGAGACTTGGCGGTGGAATGAGATACCCGTGGAGGTATGGTAGTGTCTAGGAGAGGTAGCAGTAGAATTTTTGACCAAGTTTTTCAACGAGATCTTGAGGAGTGAGAGGATGCCTGAGGAATGCAGGAGAAGTGTGCTGGTGCTGATTTTTAAGGACAACGGAGACGTGCAGAGCTGTGGCAACTACAGAGGAATAAAGTTGATGAGCCATACGATGAAGTTATGGTAAAGAGTAGTGGAAGCTAGACTAAGGGCAAGTTTGTAGCCTTGTCCAGATCCATACCTTGATATAAACTGTGAGCTGTGAGGCCTTTTATAAATAGGTGTGTGCTTTTCCAAATCATCTTCAAGCAATTTCATTGAACACAGCTGGACTCCAATCAAGGTGTAAAACTATCTCAAAGATGATCAAGAGAAATGGATGGCACCTGAGTTAAATACAATATGTCAGTGTCACAGCAAAGGTCTGAATACTTACGTCCATGTGATATTTCAGTTGTTCTTTTTTAATAAATTTGCAAAGAATTCTATAATTTCGTGTTTGTGCTGTCATTATGGGGTACTGAGTGTAGATTCATGAGGAAAAAAAATCATTTGATTGATTTTAGCATAAGGCTGCAACATTACAAATGGTGAAAAATTGAAAGGGGTCTGAATACTTTCTGAATGCACTGTATCTCTATCATACTTTTCTGGTCATTAGCCGCTGTTGCACGGTCCCTTGTGTGAAAAGTTGTCCACTCATAATTTTTAATTGCATCCCCCAACCTGAGCAGTCTAGATCCAGGCCTGTAAAAATCACACACGGAAATAATACAGTATACTTCTGTTACAAAACAATAGCACTGTTCACTCTGTTTCTGAAAAATATTATCATATAATTGTGAAAACCAAAACACTGAAGAGAAAGTGTAAAATTGAATTCATTAAGGAAAGTCTCAAAGAAGACCCAGTGGATACTGATCGTCCAAGAAAGCTTTAATCAACCCTCGTTCTGTTTGAATAAGATGCAACGAGGAAGATTACTTTAGATGGAAAAACTTGCCTGTAGCTCATGTACCTCCTGCATGACAACAGAGTTATGTTAATAAGAACACATATGAATTAATTTAGCACAATATGAAATAGAATAGATTAAGAATAAGATCTTTGATTACAGTAAACTATGAAACCGATATAACTAGAATGCCCTGTACAATTTAAACCATTTCACTCTGGAAAGATATAACAATTTATTGGTCATCAGGCATTCACAATGCTAACATAATTACAGTATTATTAAACCTACTTTACTATTTTATTATTATTTATACTGCCAATAGTTGGCCTACATTCTGCACCCATGTTTATACATTTGTAAACTTTGTAAAGTTGTCTTTTACATATGATGATATCTATATTGAGATAAATTATGTCACAGTGTGTTTTTCAGACACATCATGATTTTTAGCGGTTGGTTGATATACAAAAAAATAAAAATCATACCACAATTTCTTGAAGGCCTTTCTATGATGCAAAATATGCACCATGAGGTATATGTTGCTAACAAACTAACAAGGCAATACTGCAATAAAAATGTTTTATATTTAATATTAAACAGTAGTTATTTAAGGTCCACTAGCAGATTTGATTGGTCAAGCAGTGTTCTCAGAGGGCCTATACCAGTGGTTCTTAAACTTTTTTGGGCGCGACCCAAATCCAGGTCCGGTGGGTATGTTGTGATACCCAACCCCCCCCCGCTGGTGAAATGTTGCGAGCGGGGGGGATTGGTGTGGGGGTGCGCGCTGTTAAAATTTGGCAACGAGGGGGCGTTAAAATGTTGCGAGCGTGGGGGGTGGGGGTGGGTGGGTGTTGTGCACACTGGTAAAATGGGGGGGGGTGTTGCGCGCCGAAAAAATGTTGCGAGCGGGGGATGTTTTTTTTCTCTAAGAAAAATGTTTTTTTTTTTGTCATGCCCTCACGACCCATACTTTAAGAACCACTGGCCTATACGGTATTTCTTCTAACCGCACTGGGATGTTTCACCGTGTGTATAACTTCACGTAGCTGTGTTCACCAAGAAAAATGTATTTTCCTAGCTCAAAACGGTTACTACAGTAATATTAGTGAACTTCAAAAGTATAACTTTTGGCTTAAAATATAAGTCAATGTTAAATGAAAGTGAAAAGCAAGAAGGGGCACCGATTTCCCCCTCAAATCAATGTGAGCTAGACAGGCAGCCAGCTGATGTGCTATAAAGTGAGCGTAGCTTCTTCAGGATCTAGCGCAAAAATAAACAGAACATTTGGCCATATTGTCTTATAGAACTATTGTTTAAAACAATGTCACATTCACAATCATGCAGTTATACTGAATACGGAATATCAGTACAGCTCTGATTACCTACAGCAGTCGCACCTTTACCAAATCAGAGCCAAGTTTAATTCAAAAGCAAGTCTTCTAAACACCTCAGCATGTCTCCTACAGGAAAAGACTCCTGGGTAAGCTAGGCTAAGCTAGTCTAAGATACCTAAGCTAGGCTAAGCTACCTAAGCTCGGCTAAGCAGTGGTTCGACATGTGATATTTTCCACTTGCGATGCGTATAGCGGAACGCGTCTCCATCGTAACCTGAGGACTACCTGTAATCATTTTTTAGATATTTAAAAAAATTCAGTGGAAGCAGTTGATTGTAAAACGTTAAACACTTTTATATTTTTGTTATCTATGCCATTTTTAATATTTTTATATAAAAATAAAACAAATCAATTATGTAAGGTCCAACAATTTGTATAGCCTATACGAATTTTTAATGCAAAACTACTGTATTTCTGGCAGTTTGAGAGCATACCTATATAACATGACACATATCATGTATTGATATTTTTGCCCTATTGCTCAATCATACACTGGGTTTGAGGCAGTCCAAATGGGACACTAGTCCAACACACATTGGTGCAATCAGGTGTAGCCAATTGCCCTAATAGCATGTTTTTTTTTTAAAAGTTGGAAGAAAACCCTCATATACACGAGGAGAACGTGAAACTCCACAGAAATTCCACGCAGACAGTGAGCCGAGGTCATGAGTGAACAAGCAGCTGTTAGGCGGCAATGCTCCTTGCTGCACCACCATGCCACACAATGAGCTTTTATATGGGAGGCAATTGTAGAATATAGCGTCTGGTATGCTGGTGTATATTACTGCTAACTATGATTGGATCCCAATTGAATTCGCTTATCAAGTCCTGACTAATGGCCACTCCTCATTAGCTCCAAGTTCATTAAGATACAGCAGGCAGACAGCTTGAATGCCGATAACACAGCATACCGACACAGTCTGGCACCCAGACAAGCGAAAAACATCAAGTAAACATTGAAATTATTTGTGAAGGGAAATCAGTTGTATAATGGTATTTAATGTGATCAGTTTTGGCAATTAATCTTTTTGTTATTGTAAGTCTATTTGACTGCTAAAATCTCCCTTTATCCCCTAATGATGGGATAAATGTACTACCGAAGACACTTTATTTGAACAAGCAGTGGATTATATGAAGTCAGTGGAGAACGGTGCCTGAGTAACCAAAACAATCATTCAGCATGACACCGTCTCTGAATGTGACAAAATGTATTACATCATGTGCAATGTGCAGTGACATGAAGCCAAGGAAAATGTAATTACACGGAATTTGACAAACTGCTGATATATTAGAGCAGTGCGAATAGGTAAAACAAAAACATTATTTCACAGTTTCACATTTATTTCTGTAGCGAATACAAGAGTCTACTTTGTGAGGATGATCCTAGTTGCTATGCGCCCTACTCAAGTATATTGCTTGAGTACATTTCACCATTAGAAAATGTGTGGGCTAGTCTACAAAAAATCTCCCTTGTAAAAGACTGGAGAGGATTTTACAGGGTTTTTTAGGTGGGAAATTGATTTTGGCATTTATTTAGGCCTAATTCTTTGCCAGTTTTTATGCCTCAGGCCTCTATTTAGCCTGACCTGTTATAAAAGCATTTGGAAGGATTATGAATATGGGCTCTAGGCTTACCTCTTTTCTGGAGAGGAGTTACACTTTGGTGCATAGCACTAAAATGTGCCGTAGGAAGAGTCAGTCACTGTATTTCTTTTTTAAAACAACTGACGTTAGAAGCTTACATACACTTATCTTGGACATGAATATCATGGCAATATTTGGCTTTTTTTTTTTTGGTGGCAGAATGATTGTATAACACACATCTTATACACCCAGTTATTATTTCAGTATTATTGGACGATGTAGCAACTTTGCAAAGGTCTGGAAAAAGACCCAAACTATCTCCCTAAGCTGAGAGGAAAATGGTTTGGATGGTCAGGAGCAACCCAGGAACCATCAAGCCACAGGTCTGTCCAGAACTGGAAGCTGCTGGGCACTGTCTACAGTCATGTGAGTTTTACGTCTCCATGGACTGAGAGGATATCATCCAAGAACTCCAACGAAGGCATCTCCAAGCTCGACCATGTGGACAAAAAAAAGCCTTCTGGATGAAAGTTTTACAGTCAGACGAGACGAAGATTAAGCTGCTTGGGTACAATGACCAATAGAACAGAGGAAAACTGTATTTTTGTATAATCTGTACCAATTGTTAATCATGGTGGTGCTAGCATTGCATGGTGGAGGATGGAATAATGAAGAACTTCAGAATTCTTCAGCATAAGCTCAAACCATCAGCTAGATGATGGATGAACTGAAAGCCAATACCGCTAAGGCATTCACGTCCCTGATGACTGTATGTAAACTTCTGACCTCAACTTTAAGTTTGCATGTTTGTGTGTCATTCCTGGATATACATACATACATGGTAGAATGGAACGTTTTAAAGTTTATAACTAACTATGTCTGTGGGAAAGTGCATGAGTGATTGGCCGTGTTCATTATGCTGAGAAAACACTTGAAGAAGGACTGGGCATCTAAGCTTAAAGGGGTCATAAATTATTCACAGACTTTAAAAGCTGAGGGAAAGGAGTTTTGGAGAACTTTTAGGAGTGTTTGCCAATTTAATTAAAGGCCTTTTAAAGCAATGAACTGCTAAACAACAAAATGTTGAAAAGATTCCTTGACATCTAAATTCAGAGAATCAGGAGTTGGGTTTGCCATGAAGTTATGAAGTGTCAGATCTCACCTCCTAGTCCAGGCCGGAGTCGGTTATCATAGCCATCCAGAAGTCCGTCCAAGATGCGTGTAAAGAGGGTGATATTGTTTTTGAAGGCATCCGTTGAGGTGTCTGCACTTACTGACCTACATGACAGAAGCAAATAGATGAATATATGTAATGCAACTGCATGAAACGCATGAAATTAAAATCATAAATGCATCTCATCCTTAAAGAATACTGACTGGATTAACTGACTGGAGTAACTGACTGGAGTAACTGACTGGGAAGATGTCCTTTAATATGCAGGCTTTCTCTACTTAAAGGATGCAGGTTATACACACTAAGGATTTCTTAAAAGTCCACTATGTAGAATACAACCACCCATGCCCCCTTCCTTTCCAAGTGTGTATTAGAATGTACGGGGGCTGTCAGGTGCCCATAGTGTACTTCCAAGCACGTACATTCACACTCTCTTGCTTTTTCCACGCTAAATAATAACTACGATCCTTCATTTTTCAGAATTTGGGTTCTCAGACCTGTCAGCCAACACCAGCAAACACAGATTATTCTGATTTCTTCTTCATCATCTTCCTTTCTTCCTAATGTGCAAGGTGCTCTATAGAGGTTTGCCCCTTCTGGGCTACTGAAGCAATGCTATATGGTGGCACCATAGAGGTGGACCTGCACCCTATGTAGATACAAAGGATTCATTCTAAGCTTACAAATACATACCGATTTGAAATTATACCCTAATGAAATATGTATATTTTTTAATAGTATATAATAATGACATATTTATGATTTCCCTAAATATATTATGGAACATATACTCCATTTCTGCTAATAGATACCCTCAAAATTCTACATAGTGGACCTTTAAGGTTTAGTAACCTCCTACTTGCATTCCTGTAAAGTCTCCACACGTTTTACTGAAAACAAAATGAAATAAAATTAAATAGAACTTTTCAATGCATTTTTAGCAATACTTGCTGCAGCTTATGAACAGGTGCAATTTTCACGTCATACACCCACACTCTGTTGCAGTTTGGTAATAACACATATGAAAACTATATATGGAAGTGGTGTGATGCATTTCCTAGGCAACTGTGCATTAAGGTCAACTTTGATTAATAGCTAGGCAACAGATCCTCCAGTGGCAAGAGAAACGTTCACACAACTGCGAATCTTGCTCATGGGGCTTCAGGCAGGGCTGTCACTGTTGTGGTCCTACATCACATCTAGTCAAAAGAGACTATTTTGTGCCTTACGTTCAACTTCCTCAACACAAGGGAACACAAACACGTCTCCTCCCCGATCAGTGCACCAACAATCCTGATGCAGAGTCATGTTACATATCAAACTATTCCCACGATATATACAAGAAATCCAAAATACATCAGGAATGACATAGTTTCCTGTGTTTTTCCTGTTTCTATTCCTATTCTATATCTAATTCCTATTTCTATTCCTATTATTATTTCCTTCTCACATTATCAAATCAATGGATTTATGTTCTGTTAGACTATTCTAGTAACAACCAAGTCATGTGTGAAGTGAAGCGGAAGCGGCGTGAGCATTCAGCGCACAGAAGGTTTTTTCCCCCAGTGATTAGAGCGTGTCCCGGAACAGCCACTCCATATCGCCACAACTGTATGCGTATCACAAGCTAATGGCATTTGGCACTTGACCCAGTGCATTAGACATTGTCTAGCCATCCCAAAGAAACTGCAAAGTAGTTTTTGCTAGTGGTAACTTGCTTATGCTTCAAACCCTTAAATACATTTGATAATGAATATAGATAAATATTATTAAATTATTTCCTGAAGCAAATGGATTTTCCTTAATAATGATGCAAGTAATAATGATCCATGGATTTTGAAGTGTTTTCTAATGGGAAAGGTCATCGAGTGCTGATGCTGGGGAAATGTACCAAACTGTGAGTTTTGAATGAGGATTTTATCTTTGCTAGGTGAAGAAAAGGCATAAATTTATTAGCCTGCCCACTGGGCAAATGAAAGCAACAGTGTGTTTTCCCCATGTTCTGGTTGCCTGGAAACTAACTGACTAGGCTAAAAAAAATGGTAGCTAACATAAAATAACAGTGTGGCCAAGCTAGTTTAAGCAACTCTAAATTAAGATGGACGAAAGGACTGGAATGAGCATACAGTATGATCAAGTATTACATTATGTGTGTGCTTATGATAAAAAAAGTCAGCAAGTCAATGGCCAGAATTATGGCTAAGCTATGTAATGTTCGCTAAAAGTAACAGGGATATTTTACAGTTAGATACAGTATTGTAGAAAGTTACAGTATATGACAGTTTTGCATTGTATTTTCTATTATTCATTTTCATCAGTGGTTTCACAAACCTGCATGTTCCTCCTTGTGCAAAGGTCACCCGTCATATGAGCACAGCTGAATAATCCGCCTAGTAAAATCTTTGTACCATCAACCAGATTGCACTTTGGCTGATGTGTACACAGACATCTCAAAAGTAGACAGACACCATCATATGAAAAATTTATTTCTAGAAACGTCCTTCTGGCTGCTCTGCCTTAAAAGCCAG
The DNA here is from genome assembly GCA_030068315.1 of Chrysichthys thysi. Classification (NCBI taxonomy): domain Eukaryota; kingdom Metazoa; phylum Chordata; class Actinopteri; order Siluriformes; family Claroteidae; genus Chrysichthys; species Chrysichthys thysi. The sequence goes on along the minus strand of JAQLOM010170500.1, from coordinate 3,408 downwards.
ATTGATGGAGATCCCTCACAGAAGTATTCCAACTCACTTGGAGTTGCTCTGCAAAATCAGCGGCCTTACAACGGGGATTTTTTGAACAATCTGCTTGACAGTCTGAAGACACCTGTCAGACGGCCCAGGTTGACCTGAGTGGGATGTTGTTGATTTCTTTTCTTTGCTTTTGAATTGTACAATCACTCTGTTGACTGTGAAAAAGAGGAATCCCAAGGTTTTGTGCAATCACACACTGACCCACAATACACCCTCTTTGAAAATCACACAACTCTTTTGCTTCTAGTGTTCGCCACATGGCTTGTTGCAATAAACAATTAATATACTGTAATCTGAAATGAATAACAATAATAATAAGTTTGAAGCAGCAGGTGGTGTCCGCATAGATAAAATGTAATTGGGGTGTCTATTTACTTTTGCACTGTCTATGTATAGTGCAGCAGGTGATGAGATTTGGAAGTTGTAGACAACATATCAAATGAAAATGGACAATGGTCAATGGAGAGTTGCATGTTTTTTTCTTTTCATGGCTGTTAAACCACCTAGTCCATCTAGCAACTAGGAATAATAAACTAACAGTCCAGATATGAAATCCTACAGACACCTAGGCTAGTGATTTGTCCACCCCTGCTCTCGACTCCTCTCACATGATCTGAACCACAGTTCACCCTGATCTGCTACGTGTAAATGAAGAAGATAAATTAACTGCTGTTATACTGATACATGAAGCTGTAATATGGTCTAGTGGGTGAACTGAATCTGCTTTGCTCTCATTTTACTGGCTGCACATTTCAGCTATTTTTTTTTAAGCTGCAAGGCTACAATAGTTTATTGGAGCAGCAAAAGAGCTGTGTTTGCATTGTCACAAACAAGTACTTGACCTTAGCAACGCAAATGGAACTGTAGGCATGTCCACTGAGCAGACAAGAAGTGCATGTTTCTCCAAGCCATAGAAGTTCAAGGGACAAACAGTGCCCTTATATACATATATGTCTCATTCTATAAATTACTTTTATCCTTCTAAAAAATATACAATCCATTTTATATACAATGCAAAATGTATCATTGTGCAGCATTCAATATAATTCTATTCTCCTGGGAATGGCTTAAATGTCCACATTTCTGCCACATTTCTGCCATTACCACAAAATATTTGTTATTTCATACCCATTCCTGTTCACCTTTCTATGCCCAAGTGTTTGTGCTTCCATTGTGGAAAATGTTTAGCCTTCTAAACCTGTCTAAATGATTATGTTGTGAGAGAGTGAGCTACAGTATGAGCCAAATTGGTACCAACCTGACACCGAGTATCACTATTTCTGAGTGTCAGAGTGTCACTGTGTGGAAATGCTGGATGGGAGTTGATTGGAATATCCGCTAACTAATATTTTGCATCGAGTGCCATGTCAGGTATACTGGATCACCTAATCCTGGGGCAGTGGTAGCCTAGCGGTCACACTGAAGTACACTGAGCAAGGTACTGTCCCCAAGCACTGCTCCCCAGGTGCTGCGTGGTTCGGCTATCCCCTGCTTCATCTGGTGAATGGGTTAAATGCAGAGAAGTAATTTCACTGTGCCACGCCATACTGTGCTGTGGTGTGTTTCACGTGTGATAATCACTAGTATCACTAATAATCTGTGCAACGATAAGACAACATCAAGCATGAATTGCCATCATGCTGCTCAGGTTTTGCACCATTTGACAGAAGCCACATAAACAGCTTTGTTACTAAGGAGATATCAGTATTGGGCAAAAAGCACTGACATCAGCATCAGTGAAAAGTGGGATTTGTTTCCCCAGTAGTAAAATTGTTTATTGCAAAAGTGATCAATAGTTTGCACCATTTCCTCAGGAGCAGTGGCAAGTTACTCAATCAGAAAGTATTCCTACAGGCAGAATTGATTTCAAAGGTGCCAACATTGCTAATGAGTAAATCCTTGCAACAAAAGAGAGAAAAATACACCCCTGAATTTCCCCCCAAATGTACCCTAATGTACGTTAGTAGACAGAACTTCTCCATGGCCCACACCATAAATGGCAAACAGCATACTCTACCCTGTGCTTTTTCAGATCAAACAGTCCACAGCCCTGCCATCATGTTTAACACTTGCACACTAACTGAGGTTCCCAAATTTACAGGGCAAGGTTCACCTACATAAGCTGAATTGAAGTGAAAATTAATGCAGCCAGAAGCAAATGTTTCTTTCATATCCTGTGACCTTTCCCCTTCAGTGAACTGACTTTTTTCAGCGGCCAAATTTTATTCACACTTGATCTGACTGCTGCTTTAGCTGGGAAAACAGCAAAACAGAAAAGCAAGGGGTCACAAATTATACATGCTATGGCTAAACTATCAATGCTAGCACCTCTGCAGTGAACATTGCACATAATTGGGAAAGCTTATTATTCTGTCCAGGTCAGACAGAATGCTGGTGGTATAAATTTGTCAATATTGCAAATAAATTGCAGGTGCAGAGTTCTGTTTGATTATTTGCATTCATTTCTGAAATCTGTTGTTTATAAGTCTAATGAGCTAGCTGTAACACCTTCTTAGGCTAGCAGCTTTTTGGTACAGAATGGTAGACGATGCAAATGTTGATCTGATTTAGAAAAAACTTTTGATGCTTATACTTATGAGGAGGGTAAATTTAAAGAAGAGTGCAGATCAACAGGCAAAATTTTAATTCAAACGTCAGGGAGCAAAAGACATTTAACCACCAGTCAGTTTGTTGTGAACAAGTTAGGATATGAAGACACTACTACTACTACTACTCCTTTTGGCATGTCCTTTCCAACCTCAGCATCCTTCTACTGATACATTCCCTATCCCTCCTCTGTACATGTCCAAACCATCTCAGTCTGGCCTCTCTAACTTTATCCCCAAAACATCTAACGTGCGCTGTACCTCTGATGGACTCATTTCTGATCCTTTCCATTCTCGTCACTCCCAAAGAGAACCTCAGTATTTTCATCTCTGCCAGCACGAGCTCTTTCTCTGGACTTTTCCTCAGCACCAGTGTCTCTCAGATATACAATATTGCTGGTCCTGCCACCGTCCTGTACACCTTTCCTTTCATTCTTGCTGATACTGTTTCATCACCCAAAACCCCTGACACTTTTCTCCACCTGTTCCAACCTGCTTGCACACGCTTCTTCACTTCTTTTCCACATTCTCCATTGCTCTGGATTGTTCACCCTAAGTACTTAAAATCCTCCATCTTCTTTATCTCTCCTCCCTGTAAACTCACCGTTACACTCAGGTCTCTCTCATTCACACACATGTACTCTGTCTTGCTGCGGCTAACCTTCATCCCTTTCCTTTCCAGAGCTTACCTCCACCTCTCTAGATGTTCCTCCACCTGCTCCCTGCTCTCACTACAGATCACAATGTCATCTGCAAACATCAT
>JAQLOM010170493.1:0-11327 GCA_030068315.1 Chrysichthys thysi | reverse complement strand
TGATTCACTGTAAGTTTTAGGGGTGGGGCTTTGTGTCCGTGGGTGGAAATAGAGGACGTGTTCAATCAGTTTAAAAAAAAAATAAAAAAATCTTATTTAACTCCACCTGGTTCACCATTACAGACTGTTCTCTTTTTTCCACACATCTCACCTTGCTCACCTTGAGGTAAATATTAACACGTTGTAATGGTTAAGTGCCCTTACCTAGTCATTGAAGGAATTGCACAGTCACGTGTGTGTGTGTGTGTGTGTGTGTGTGTGTGTGTGTGTGTGTGTGTGTGTGTGTTTGATCACCTCTACAGTTGTCTGTCTGACAGCAGTGTGACGTTATTGTTGTTTTCCCTTTAATTAGTAGTAGATATTAAGTTTATATGCTTGTATCACATCCCTGTGGAACTCTCCATTCTGACTGGTCAGAAGGTTCGTCAAAATTAATCAACATTTTCTGTAGCAGCATCACTGAGAGTCGTGCTGTCTGTAACCCTAACAATAGGTTTAGGTTAAATTACGTAACATTTTCCATCATGTGTTTAAGCTGTAGCAGTTTCTCTGTAACAAGACGAACTGTGTGCGCGTGTGTGTGTGTGTATATATATATATATATATAACAATAACATATTAGTGTATGTATGTAATAATATAAAATCATAGCTGCTGTAATGTGACTATCTGGAAGCAGCTTGTGCACAATAATAAATGTAACTATAAGTGGGTAAAAAATACAACATGTCGATCCTTGATGAGTTAATACTTGTACTCAATGGGAAATTGCTGTGGTACAAGGGGATTAGAACATTGCTGCTTTATTATAAAAGTCCCGTCATGTTTTAGGACTCGCATAATATCGAGGCAGTGATCTGTGGTTTTCAGTTTCTGAATCGCTTTTAATGTCAGAGCTCGGAGTATCAGCCGATATCTGACACTGATCCGATATCGACCATGACTCTGCAGATTAGGAGAAATGTTAGAGGCACTGTGGCAAGTGATGAGTCTTCTCGCACAACACACTTGTTTTAGCTTTAAATACACTATACAGGTGCTCCCTGAGTCACGATGGCTCGACTTATGATTTTTCGAAGGTATGATGACGATTGCAATCCTCTAAAAATGGTAAGATATTTAGAAAATATTTAAAATTCGTGGGCTGGCAAGTGTAACAGCATATGATATACGCAGAGGTACGGACGACGCCCAGAAGTACGCGGACGACACCTGGAAGTATGTGCACGATGCCCGGATCACTCGCCTCGCATGATGCCTCACTCTCTCCGGCAACTCACGGAGTTACCTTGTGTATCGGTGTACTGTGCAGTCCATTACCCCGAGTTATTTTTGTGTGCTTCAAGAGCTAATTTTAATTCAAAAGCATGTCTTCTACAGGAAAAGACTCCTGGGTAGGCTACGCTAAGCTGGCCTGAGATACCTAAGCTAGATATTTTCCACTTACGATGGGTGTGGCGGAACGCATCTCCATCATAATTTGAGGACTACCTGGATGGCCAAAAGTACGTGGACCATCACTCGTGTGTGCTTGTTGAACATCCTGGTCCAGATTTATTCCCCCAGGTGCTCCAGGAATAACTTCCAGTCTTCTGGGAAAGGCTTTCCACTAAATATTTGGATACAGATGTGAATGATGGAGCTGGCTTTGTGCACAGGGGTATTGGCATGCTGGGGCAGGTTTGAGCCTCAGTTCCAGTGAAGGGACACTAAAGCTACAGCACACAGAGACATCTGAGACAATTGTGTGTTTTTGAACTTTATGGCAGCAGTTTGGGGAAGAATTGATTCAGTGATCCATGTGGCGCGTTGCAAGACAATCCTCTAAGATGCGTCACGATATTTGTAGAACTGAAAAGAAGAACAAATCTCTCTGAAGTGGCCAAAAGTAGGAATTATGTATATATTTATGTAAATATGTATTTTTTTTTTTTAACTCATCTTGGGGCTGAATTAGGGGTGGGGCAAAATGCAGACAAGGGAATATATTGTGTTACTTCCTCTTGAGATACGTCATCAGTACACTCGAGCCATATGTTAGATATTTTTATTAAAACATGCAGACACTCTAAACGGATTACCCCGACGGTTCGATTCATCCGGGGTCGCCTTATCCGCATGTCCGACTCGTCCGGGGTCGCCTTATCCGCTGGGCTGACTCATCCGGGGTCGCCTTATAAGACAGATTTTTTTTTCTGTGCTTAAAACTCATTTAAAAAAACGTTCTCTGCATTTTTGCTCTATAAGCTTCATTATGGGTTCCCTAGAAAGTGGAAATGGTAGTGAGATTAAGAAGCCTAAGCATATAACAGTTGAAATAAAGAAATAATCACAAAACATGAGAACCGCCGCCATATCCCTCCGCCACCGTCCACCTACGCCAGCAACTACGCATCCACCGCAAATGTAGCATGCATTAAAATCATCTGTTTATTTCATTTAGGTTTATTTTTCTATAATTAAGGTGATTTTTCATTTTATTCTATGTTTTATTGCCACACATGAACTCATAATACACTTTAAAAACATGTTTTGAGGCTGAAACACATTCATTATATTTACATTCATTTCAATGGGAAAACCAGGAAGTGAATGCTAAAAGCCATGACCCATAGATCTATACAGTAATTACACAACACTATAATCACACGGCTGTTAGTCATGTATGATTACTTAAGGTGTGTTCGGGATGATTTAGTCTTTCTTTCTTTCTTTTTTATGGTTAGGTCTCTAACAGTTAGGCGTTTGACGTTTAATTTTTGCCAAGTGTTAATTTCTTATTTATAAAATCAACATGGCGTGAGCGTGAGTGCTGTTGTACTGAATATCAGGACATACAGGTGTGATTCCCTGCAGCACTCGAACCCACAGCCGTATCGGAGACATCCCGATACTCAGGATAACCGCACTCGTGCTCAGGCCTTGTTGCTTAGTGGAAGGAGGTGACATTCACACTTGTAAAATCTCACCAGTGCGTTGTGTAAATCTGGGCTGAAGTGCAACAGACAAATGCTGATGGGTTGAGGAGGGAAGTGTGGGGTTTTGTTTGGTTTGGGTTTTTTTTGCCCCCAGTCAAGTCATTATTAACTTAGGCTCAATTATTTCTGCAGTTATTTTAGTTTCTCCTTCTCCAAGTTTATACTGAACTCAGTTGGTCAGATTCAGCCAAATACATACCATTAATTTAAGATAATGATTTTAAAGAATACAGGTAGTCCTGGGGTTACGATGGAGATGTGTTCCGAAATACCCATCGTAAGTGGAAAATATCTTATGTCGGACCACTGCTTAGCCTAGCCTACCCAGGAGTCTTTTCCTGTAGGAGACATGCTGTTGAATTAAAAGTAGCTCTTGAAGCACACAAAAAATAGGCGGTAACGCACTGTACAGTACACCAATACACAAGGTAACTCCGTGAGTTGCGGGAGAGAGTGAAATATCACTTAAGGCGAGTGATGTGTACATCGGGGCGTCGTCCGCGTACTTCCGGGTGTTGCCCCAACGTATCGTACGTCTCATGCAGCGATACCTGCCCACGAATCTTAAATATTTTCTAAATATTTACAGTTTTTAGCAGATCGCAATCGTCATCATAACTTCGAAAAATCGTAAGTCAAGCCATCGTAACTCGGGGAGAACCTGTATACTTCAATTCATTTCAGGTTTTTTTTGCAAAGCACTGTTAATAGTGAATGCTGGCATTGAGCAACTTGATGGAAATCCAGATTTATTTAAAAAAATAAATAAATTAAAAAAAAGGGTAAAATCGATCCCTAATAAGCCAATCGATGTTGAGGAAAAGCTCCCTGAGAAGTCAGTCAGATTCTGTTTGCGTGCTGTTCACAACTAGGAGCCAAAAATAAAGTAGATTTTAAAGTATAATTATAGTACAAAGCCAACAATAAATTGCACAATAGCTGCTGGTAATGATTAGCTAAATTCACTTTGTGCCAGATCTGACAGTTAAACACTGACAGGGATTCGCAAATCTCTAAAATGCACGCTGAATAAAAAGGTACAGCCACCTCCTGCGCTCGTCCTAAAAGCATGAGGAAACGCTCCAGGCCTAGTCCACGTTGCATTCTCATCGTCCTGTGGTCTGCATTTCGGACTTCCTGCTCAAAGCCCGGCTTTTTCCCTGATGAAAAAAAGACCAAACAAATCAAGGGCAGATTCGAAGCCCGAGACATAAAGCACGGTCTCGTTCCTGATGTATATCAGTACAGTGGAACCTCTGGTCACGAACGCCTCCGAACACAAACAAATCGCTCCCCGACCAAAAACTTCGCCAAAATTTGGCATCTGGTCACAACTACATAATCGGGTGCCGAACAAACACAGCCCCGCCCATTTCCCCCTTCCGCTTCATATGTGCCAATGTTTTGCCATTTTCTGTTTGCGTATTGTGCAATTGCGTATTGTGTACTTAACAAAGACGCACATGTCCCTTTAATTGGTCTCGGTCAGACGTGCGTTCATTGGCTGTACAGTAACCTCATCCCCACCCATCTTCCTCCTCGCTTCCTTAATGCCAGAATTCGACTCATGCAAGGTTTGTTTTCTTGGTTGTTTTACAGTAAGTTTTGGTATAATATTAAGGATTGTTCAAACTTCGATTTTTTTTTTCTGTGCTTAAAACTCATTAAAAAATGTTCACTCTAACAGTTCGTAGAGGTCTAATACAGACTCGCGCAATGTTAGTTTTCTCTCTTGTTCAAGGTTTTTACATGTACTTTACTATTACACTTCTGTATTCTGTGGTATTTCCATGCATATCTTATGGTCTGGAACGGACTAATCGTATCTACATACAATCCACTGGGGAAGTTAGGTTCGGGTCACGACCAGAATTTTGGGACGAATTAATTCCCAGAGGTACCACCGTATTTGTAAATAAAACAGAATTCGTCTTGATGAATAAACATTCCACCACCCTGACGTTTTAAATGCGTATTGACGTTAAAGATAAAACGAAGAAGCAATCAGAGGCTTTTTGAGGAGAATTTTTTTACAGCTCCAACATGTGCGTTTTCGCTCTCTGAACCCTTTCACGTCTCACTTCTGGGAGACAGGAGAAACCTGTAATCTCTGCTTTCTCAGCTAAAGCAACAGGCGGCGCAAACCTGAATGAAATTCGCTGGGTGGAAAAGCCAGGGCAGTGAAATGGAAAGGTCATGGGACGGGAAAGGGGTGTTTTCTGGTAGCCATCACTTTCGGACATTTTGTGCCCACCTAACGTAGGCAAACTTTGACCTTGAGGTTGGGAGAGAATGGAAACTGCGAAGCCGGGACTATGGTTTCTTTTAGTTAAAAAAAAATGTTTAAAAAGACTAGCTGTCCCACCAAACTTTTATGTTTCTGCTGTGGGCATGTAGGATGACGGTCACCTCTTCATAGAGTAGACTCTCTAAACTCCCACCAACACACTGTTGATTCATGCTGTTCGTCTGAATCACACAGTCAAAGAAGGTGACTGGATCAAAGTAACATGAGTCTAATATACTGAGTGTTTTGTTTGGCATTCGTCGTGTGATACAGCGGATCCTCGGCTCGCGAACGCGTCGGATGGCGAACAAATCGACGTACGAACTAAATTCCCGAACAGATTTTGTACCGACCGTCGAACAAATCCTCGACTGATGTACAGGCAGCCAAGCCACACTTCACACCACAAACGTTCATTTCCAGTCGAGCACTCATGGTGTGAACGTGTTCAATGCATTTTTTTCGTTTTGTTTCTCTGTATGTTTGCTCTATAAGCTTCATTATGGGTCCCAAGAAAGTGGAAATGGTAGTAAGAGTAAGAAGCCCAAGCGTACAACAGTTGAAATAAAGAAAGAAATCATCGCAAAACATGAGAACCACCATCATATCCCTCCACCACCGTCCGTATCCACCGCAAAGGGAATGTGCTTATTTGTCTATAATTAAGGTGATTTTAATTTTATTCTATGTTTTATTGCCACACATAAACCCATAATACACTTTAAAAACATGTTTTTGAGGTTGAAACACATTAACTGTATTTACATTCATTTCAATGGGAAACATTGATTCGGGTCACGAACAGAGTCTCGGACCAACTCAAGTTCGTTAGTCGAGGGTCCACTGTATTTTCTTTTCTTGTTAGTAATGAAAGCATGAAGTGATCTTTGCGCTGTAGGCCTGCTCAGATCTGCAGTTCACATCAGGTGCAGTTCATATCTTTCCTTAAAACTGGAGATATGCACTTTATCACCTCCTCCAGCGTTAATGCTTCCAGTACAGCTTGTTCGTCTAACCACAAACAGGATTGGGCAAAAACCTGCCAACTGATTTCTATAAATCTCGCTGGAAGGGTGTAGCATGGGTCAAAGACAATCGCTTTAAATTTGGGAGCAGCTCCGAGTCATGGTGCGTATCCACAAAGGTGTTAATACTTCCGCTTACGTTTCAAGACACAGCGAAGTCTGTGCTCGGCGATGGCGTATATCTTAAAACCCAGTAGATGTCAGTAAGATTCAGAAGTGTTGTTTGGGGGTCAGTGACAAAACAAAACCCAGCCAATGTAAATACGGAGTCCGATACGACTCCAGGTCACAATCCACATTCCACGTAGGGACCACATTGGATTCTGGGAGAGTTACAGCATTTCAGCGATTAATACCAAGACGGAAGAGGTGCTAGTTCTGGGCTGATGCGAGAGGTGGTTTGGAGTCGGTTCACGTTTACAAGCTTTCAAAGAACCGGTTTGTTTTTCTGTGGCGAGAAAGCCACCGTAGAGCCGCGTGATTACATCACCGTATACGTCTAGTTTTGTCTCGTCCATGGCCACCACTGACTCGGTCTCACGTCCATGCTGGAGCTCTGTTTTTCTTCTTCTACTCTTTCTTCTTCTTCTTCTTCTTCTTTGGATTAGCCGGACTAGGTGCTTCACTAGCTCTTTTTTTAAATTTATTTAAAATTTCATCGGTGGTTTTAGTTAGACTTATTGGTGGTGGTAATCCCACGCGGGTTTCGTGGCCGAGTGCCGGTTCTTTGGCTGTCGAAACGCAAAGACCTGGTTTGAGGTCAGGCACCGGCTCTGACCCAGTGCTCGAACTGCCTCAGTGGGAAAGGGGTACGAGTGATGGGATAAAACGCTATGCCGATACTAATACCCCCAACACGTCCACACATCTGCACTGAGGCAGATAAAAACATGAACACACACACACAGCTTTTTATCCCTCGCTGATTCAATCCAGGTAAAATTAACATCCCGTCGGGAAGCTCATCACTGCGGATATACTGTCGTGACAGAACGCTGGACGTCTCGTCATCGTCAGGGAGTTCAAGGTAGATGACGTGTGAGAAAAAACTTCTCCGAAATTATTTCAGCAGCGAGAACACACTAACTTGCCGCTCACCTCGGTGTCCAAATGCTAAGCATCTCTTCACAAAACATTAACCGGCCTTTACGAGGTGCAGAGCAGACGGAAAATCCTGCACAGAGTTTATTTTAGTCCCCAACTGTTTCGAAACACTGCGCCTCTCTCTCTCTCTCTCTCTCTCTCTCTCTCTCTAAACTCCTTGAACAATTGTCGGTAATACGGCCTGAACGTTTTCCGCGCCGATCCAGCCCACTCAGTCATCCTTCTCCATCTGGTCCGAAAGGCTGCAGTGTTTCGAGGCGCTCTAATAACTAATGCGCGTCACGATGACCATTTTATGATCCATTTCTAAATCTGTACAGATTTTCCTGAAACATAAATACAAAGTCCACGTGAAAACGCGGACCCACATTGTCGCCCTACATAAATAAAGACGAGGTCCTTTTTTTGCACCAGCTGCATCTATTTTTTCTATACACATCCTCTGAAGGTCGGCCCCGACAAGGAATACTGAGCTCAAGGTGACTTGTACTGCGTTCCAATATCAATACTTTCATGAGTACACTTGCACGTAGTACAGTGTCCACACTTACGAAGTGCACATATTTCAGAAGGTAAGTGTTGTTCCAAATCGCCTACTCCGTCATGGTGCACTTACCGGAAATTACGATCACGACTGCCGCCTCGGCTCGTCATCCCACCAAAAATCATCCCCGACTTTGAACAGCGAACAGATTTTTAACCCTTCACAGATTTCTAGCTTGCAAAATGACTCCGTTAATGCAGGCTGTGTGGAAAATCTGTTCCGGTAGCCATTTTTCTTTTATTTTTCAAGCCGAGTTGGGGCTGCCTCTTCCGCTACTTAGCTAAGATGGTGGCCATTAAGTGGGAAAAGTGTACTTTGTTCCACGTTCCAAGATTTAACCGTTATGAGGGCATCATCCGGGTCCTTTCAGTACACTTATTTTCACCACAATCGTAATGGGAACGCCTGACGTACTCAAACTAAGCATAGTAAGTACAGAAAGTATGGATATTGGAACACAGCACTGGCGTACTTCAGGCTGTCTGCACAAGTCGATGATCATTTCTATGCAGAGACGGTAATTGGACGTGGTCTATGTGTTGTATGCGCTACAGCCCCATCTGGGGTGACTGTTTCACGTCAGCACATCCGAACAGGATACAGTCGGAACGTTCTGGGGTGCCTGCCGTATACCGACATAGCCCAGTTTTCACGAGGAGTATCTGCAGACGTTAAGAGCGTGTAGGGGAGCTGGCTAAAATCGAGACTTGACGTTCACAGTGAAGGAATGCAGAAGTGCAAGATGTTTGGGTTGGTTTTTTTTTGTGACCAAGCAACAGCACTTGCTTAAGAGATGTGCACAAAGGCGCTCTGAAGATGAGGTCGTGTGCGAGGGAAGCGTAGGATGTATATCAGGTGGACACAGGCTCGAACAGTGCACGCCCTGGAGATAACATCACGCCGAGGAGACAACATCGCACACGTTGACGTTACAAACCAGAACCTCTGCTTTTCCTATCTACATGCCAACTCTGAAAGCGAAGTTTCTGAATGTCTTCATCCTGGAAGGAGTTTTTGCCAAAGCTCTGTTTTCAGTAACCTGAAACACTGTTTGCGTGTGGACGAAAAGCCAAGACGTGTAGAAAAAGCGGCGTTTCCGAAAACACCCGTGTACAGTGGGACCTCAACTCACGAACTGAATCCGTTCTGAGACTCTGTTCACGACCCGAATCAGTTTTTCCCATTGAAAGCGCACGTGACAGTGTACGAGTTCGGAGCCTGGGTGCGGTTTGTGCTCGCACTGTGCGTGAACCTAAACAATCCGTTTCAAGTGATCCAAGTGACCCGCTCCCGGAAGCAGATCGGTACGGCTACACTGGTCAATCGATCTGATCCTAAGGTGTGAAACGCCTCGGGGAGCGGGTCGGGTCACCTAGTGCGAGTGCGCCCTAACATGCTAAAAACAATCATCTTTGCGCCTGATAAGTAACCTAATACAGTGGACCCTCGGCTCACAAACTTAATCCGTTCCGAGACTCTGTTCGTGACCTGAATCAGGTTTTCCCAATGAAATGAATGTGTTTCAGCCCTAAAACATGATTTTAACATGTATTATGGGTTTATGTGCGGCAATAAAACGTAGAATGAAATTAAAATCCCCTTAATTATAGAAAAATAAACCTAAATGAAATAAACAGATGATTTTAATGCACGTTCAATGCGGTGGAGACGTAGTTGCTGGCGTAGGTGGACGGTGGCAGAGGGATTTGGTGGCGCTTCTCATGGTTTGTGATTTATTTATTTATTTCAACTGTTATATGCTTAGGCTTTTTACTCTCACTATCATTTCCACTTTCTTGGGACCCATAATGAAGCTTATAGAGCAAAAATGCAGAGAAACACAAGGAAAAAATGTGTTTAACACGTTCACACCACGAATGCTTGAGCGGAACTGAATGTTTGTGCAGTGAAGCGTGGGTTAGCTTCCTGTACGTCAGTCAAGGATTTGTTTGTCAGTCAGTACAAAATCTGTTTGGGAATTTAGTTCATACGTCGACGTGTTCGCAAGCTAAGGGTCCGCTATACGTGTGGGCGAGGCTTAAATCGGACAGCTGTTAGAAAAAGTTAGAGATTCAGTGGTGGGTATTGTCAGATCTGCTCCTTTTTCTTTTTTTGCCTTTTACAACAATAAAAACCGTGAACTAGGTGACTCCTTGCAGTTTATCTAGCTTCATCTGGCCGCTTGGTTGTTTTTTTGCAAAGTCGTGTTTGTTTGTGTCAGGTTTTACATGTTGCTCATCACAGGTCCTGGGGCTATAAATAGCGCAGGGTGCAACACTATTCCCCAGGCCTCACTCCGGTACCCACAGGACTGGTACACACTCAACAGGCAACACACACACTGAGATCAAGTGATCCTAAAACACACTGCACAAACTCCATACGTATGTCACGGAGACGCGCGTTCCAGAAATAAATCAAATAACATGGCAGTCCCTGAGCAGAGATTCCTGATGTAAATGTATAAACGTTACGTGTCGTACACGTTGTTCAGGTACAAGGCTCATGTGTGTCGAAGTTCCTGCTTGCGCAGACCGCCCACAGAGACACATTTAGATTTGTAGTGAGTATGAATAACAGCGTGTCCCGATGTCTCGTCCCCATCATCCGAACACTGCCTGGTTGCCAGCATCACCACTTTGACACTCCGAAGATGCCGCGACCGTCTGCGTCCGAGAGAGGAAAAACTGGCCGTGCTCTCAGGATCGAAGGGCGGGATGATGCGCTGACTCTTTGTACCATTCTAAACATCAGATCCTGGGGCGCTCAAGAGAAATCTAAAAATATGGGTGGTGTTTACAGAGAGTGCCATTTCCAGATGTCACGCACCAGATGTGAGGCACAGCTGCAGTTCCAGCTACACACACAACAATCGGGTGTCCTACAGCGCTAATAATAAAGTGCCCTATATAGGAAAGGTCACCTTTTTATTAGTAGTAGTAGTAAGAGTATTAGTATTGGTATTATTGTTGAATTGAAATTTAAATTCAGACTGAAATGTGTACATTGGGACAAAAGTGAAGAGCTCAAAAACAAAAAAAATGTTGAAAACATGCCGTTGTAAAGTTTGTACTATGTTGTTCACCCTCAAGTACGTAAGTGCGCACACGCGTGCATGTGTTTTTATATCGCTCTATCAGTTACAGAAGCGTCCCAGGTGTCACACGACCACAACCACCATCTAAATGTAGCATGCGGTCTGATCATGACGCAGCCCTGCGGCTTCCCTTACACTGAAAACAAGTACAGTGGATCCTCGACTCACAAACTTAATCTGTTCTGAGACTCTGTTCATGACCCGATTTGTTCACAACCTGAATCAGTTTTTCCCATTGAAATGAATGTAAATACAATGAATGTGTTTCAGCCTCAAAACATGTTTTTAAAGT
>JAQLOM010170482.1:0-11328 GCA_030068315.1 Chrysichthys thysi | reverse complement strand
GTGGTTCCCTGTTCAGCACCGGCCGAGCACCAGAACCGGCACCTGGCACCGGCACCAGTGTAGTGGAAAAGAGGTATAAATGGATCGTATCTCCATTTTTCTAAATTGAATGGATGGATGTTGAAAAAAAAAGAACTTAATTCAAGGCAGAAATATGGGAGCTCCGGCACTGCTTTGCACATGCTTTGGCGATTGCTGGTTGCCTCGCCCCAACCGTACGCATCGTAGCCAGCAGCCAATTGCAACCAAGGTTAAATGAATAGGGCATTCCGATTGGCCAGACTCCAGCCATAATTTTATTATTAGTTTTATTTTTCAGTATTCCCACACCTCGTTTTCATAAACAACACTATGGGTTCTTTGTCTCTTGTGTAACTATGACATACACTGTACTGTATTTTATGTATTATTAACATTTTAATGAATGTTTATATTTTACAATACCGGGGAAACCTGCCAAAAAAATGCAGATATATTCTGAATCCACAAATAGCCGCGGGCGCGAAATGTGAACTGCGATTTAGCGTGGGATTACTGTAATCATACCTCATAAGACAAAACTTCAAGTGGGTGACCGGTTAAAAAATATGAAATTGGTTATTATTGTTCTTTTTAACCCTGTCGATTTCTAAAGAAATGTGAAATTTAAATAACATTTTTCACATTTGCATAAGAAAGATATTGGACAACGATTTTACAGTTAGTTCCCCGACAGCATAGTTATTCTTTTAATGTAGTTAGCTGAATAAACACAATCATTGCCATTGCCCACCCACCATCTTTTTAAACTGCTACTCATGCAACATTACAGGGCAGCTGAACACATTCAGAAGAACGCAATAACTGTCCTCCTCCACATATCTGAGCTCACCGACATGCATGAATACCTAGTGGCATCCTGACTGACAGGGAGAGAGTAACGCAATACTTCCCACCCAGAAAGCAGGGCCAATTTAAATTCATTTACGTAGCTGCTGGCCATTAGCACTTTCCAAACTGAAATAGGTTGAAACATTATTATTTGCAACAAAGAACTGGGCAGCTTTGACATTTTTGTTCACAGTGCAGAGAAAGTGAAAAGAAAACCCATAAAAAGCAGCGAAAAATCCTATAGTACTTTATCTATTCTTGATACATAAATAATTCCTCTGATTTTCTACCTGTGTTGGATCCAGGCACGCACACACACACACACACACACACAAGGTTATATTGTGGTTAATTTCTGACCTGGTTATATTGTATACAGGCCAAATGTGAACTTGAAAAGTAATAACCGGCCAAATAAAAAAATTAAAAAATATTTCATTATGACACCTCTACAAATTGGTGTGTGTTAGAATATGTTCACAGTTAGTGAGGTGTTAATAATGCTTGTTTTTGGAAAATGGGGTGGTTTCTCCTAATGGCTATTGGCAGTTGGATAGGGTGTGATATGAGTACTAATTAGGGGTCTACAGACAGTTACATAAGTAGGTCTGGTCTCTGAGTGTACAGATCTTAGTGGGTAGGTCCTGTGCCAGTGCTAGGGGCTGTGTCTGTGTGTGTATGTGTGTAAGGTGTATGTGTGAAGTGTTAAGCTCATCACTGCAGCAACAGAAACAAAATAAAATTAATCTCGTGGCACAGGCACGTTGAGCACAGTTAATTCCTGCAAATTATTCCAAAATGGCGGACCTTGCTCTGGCATGTCTCTCTTCATGCAGTGCATTTTGTTCTCATTAATATGTCTCATCCCAGCTCTGTGTGTATTTGTGTGCATATGTTTATTTAATTTAAATGTATTAGTATTAGTGTATGAGAAGACAGGGCAGGATGGCCCCCTCTCCGTAGTGATGATGCTGGAACCTGTCACATAACTCTGAAACATCTGCTAGCAGGCTAAGAGAGTGACACACAAACTCTTACATTGTTGTCCCAGAACTGTTTACCCATCATCCCACTTCTCTGCCTTCTGCGCAGACAGGAGCTGCAGAATATGACACACAACGAATGTAGCAATTACTTGTGTCTGAGGGCCAATACTGCAAGCAGTCTCCAAGCAGTCATGACAATATGTTTGTGTGTGTATGTGTATATATTCTGGTTTATATGCAAAAGCTCCTGTCTCCTGTTAGAGAAATCGGATGAAAAATCAATAGCATTCTAGTGGCATGAAAACATAATGAGAACCAGGAGAAAACCAAAGAACCCAGAGCAAACCTATGTGCAAAGGCATTAACCCTGTGCGTAAAGCTCAGGAACAAACCAGGGACACTGGAGCTGCCACC
This sequence comes from Chrysichthys thysi, assembly GCA_030068315.1. Taxonomy (NCBI): domain Eukaryota; kingdom Metazoa; phylum Chordata; class Actinopteri; order Siluriformes; family Claroteidae; genus Chrysichthys; species Chrysichthys thysi. The sequence continues at coordinate 9,058 of JAQLOM010170482.1, read as the reverse complement.
AGACATTATTGCACTTTTGTAAAAATAAACATTTTTACTTTGTGTTAAAAAAAAAAATCTTGCTGTGTCAATCGCCAGCTGTGCATCCAAAGTGTCAGCACAACACTGAACATCTGGACTGAACAACTGAAACAAGACAAAGATGTTGATTTAACAAATTATTTATGTAGAACCAAATTAAACTAATTTAATGAGAGCTAATATATAACATAAAAGCAGCAATATATGAGTGTCCATATATAATAGTGTAAGGCCACAGTGCAGGTTGTTAAAAAAAAATAAAATGCTTTCCGTAGCAGTTCATGCAATGACACCAAAACTATATAGAGTACAGAGAAGTGACTGCAGTTTTCCCACCATACTATGTCTGCTGTGCACTGGCCAGAAGTTCCCAGGCTATTTGTTTGGGCATTTACTTAGCTTGATAACTACTAAATCGAATTTAATCTGTGGGCTATAACACCATGCAAGGTACCGGTAATGCTCTTATTTTTATGATAACATTATTAAATGCCTATTAAAACAAATGATTAGATGAAAAATGTCTGCACCATAGTTATGCTTTAGCATTGCCAATGCGTTGGGTGAGTCCCTCACTCACTCATCTTCTGCCACTTAATCCTGGTGAGGGTCGCATGGGGAAGCTGGCACCAATCCCACCTGACTTCGGGCAAGAGGCGGTGGTACACCATGGGCAAGTCGCCAATCCGCCACAGGGCCAACATACAGAGACAGACAACCATTCACACTCACATTCACACCTGCAGGCAATTTAGAGTAGCCAGTTAGCCTAATGCCCTCTGTGCATGTCTTTGGACTTTGGGGGGAAACCAGAATACCCAAAGGAAACCCCCATGGACAAGGCAAGAACATGCAAACTCCTCACAGAAAGGCACCCAGGTCGACCCCGGGGATCGAACCCAGGACCTTCTTGCTGTGGGGCGACAATGCTAACCACTAGCACCGCCATGCCACCCCTGTTGGGTAAGTCGTCCTCTGATGAGTTTGAACTTATGTAAAAGTCTAAAGAGTATAAAAGTAAAAACTTAAGTATTCTCAGAGGACAGGGCAGAAGTGTAATGGAAATTCAATTGAAGCACCTGTGCTGCAACCCACAGTTCTGGAGTTTCTCCTGTGAGGTAGAAGGAAAAATAGAAATGGATAGAATGAGCACAAGAAATTAATCCTTCACTGAACAGGACTATTGAGGAGCAGTGGAGCAGTGTGGAGCCGTATCAGCTTCTCTCTTTTGGCTGCTCTTGCAAAATAAACATACCAAACCTCTATGGATATCTAGAATGTTGAAAATGTGTGTATGTGTGTGTTTCTATATTTCTACATGAAAATGGCAAGTTAAACCTTTTCACACTGTCAACAAGCATCTCAGCCAAGTCATCTGTGACATTAACCTAAAAGTTCAAATTATAGGTACATTCAGAAATTTTGGTGAGGATTGCTTAAGCTATCCCTGTAATCTAAAAATCCAAAAAATATCAGCATCTGACTGCGGATACAGAAATCTTTCTGAATGCACTGGCAACATATTTTTTTTGTTGTTGTTCTTTTGTTTCAATCCTGTTTACACAGAATGACATAGCCACAAACTCTGGAAGGTCTTCCCTGAGCAGATATTGCATTTGTTGGGAAAACCTTGCCAAATTAAAATTTAAGTAAGAAATTGCTGATTGAACCTTTAAACCCCTGTTGGCTGTCTCTGTCACACACACAAATTTAAAAGTACAAATAAGAGAAATGGAAATGATGTGGAAACAATGTCGTGCTTATTAGAACAGCTTATTCAATGCATACACACTAGTGAAGCTTTTTTCCAGATATTTGTCAATGCACATGTTACTATACTGTATGGGTGGGGGACTATTCTTGTTTCCATGCAGATTAGCCACTCATTCTCTTTCCCCATTGTTGTGTTGCTGAGGAATTCAGAAAGTTGATTCACTGACTGTAGTGTCCTAATGTTTTACTAATCATGCTGTTGTTTAGTGTTGAGATCTACACTGCCAGTGAGATTGTATAGAAGGGCACCATAGGTGAAGGTAATTCTAGTCGTTAATTCATCATCGCTTTTCCAAGACGCATGGTCTATTGTTTGAGTTGACATATAGAAGTGTTGGTGCTGCCGATTCAGAGTAACTTATCTTCTAATCTTAACAAGTCCATAAAGCTAGAAACTGTGTGAATTGTCGAAGCTCTGACAAGTTTCCCAAATTCATGTGTATTCCTTGGCAGGATGGCAAAATTTGTTCTGCCAAGCTTCTATGCAGTTAGATGACAAATGTGATCAAAAGACGTTTGGGACCTGAACATTTGAGACAGAGCTTTGCCCTAACTGCAGCATAATGCTATTATCACCTTGTGAAGTATGTCTTGCAGGTTATGAAATAACTGTTACACTATATGGCCAAAAGTATGTGACTCTTGTCCATATGTGGTCCGTCCCCAAACTGATCCTCCCCTCAAAGAGTTACAACAAAATTGGAAGCACACAAGTGTATAGGATGTCTTTGTTTGCTGTAACATTACAAATTCCCTTCACTGGAACTAAGGGACCCAGACCTGTCCCAGCATGACAATGCCCCTGTGCACATAGTGGGATCTATTAACATATGGTTTGCCATGATTGATATGGAAGAAATCAACTGCACAGAAGATATTATTATTATTATTATTATTATTATGATGATGATGATGTAACAGCCAAACGGGACTATATCTGGAATGGAATATTCAAAAAGAACATATGGATGTGATGGTTATGTGTACACAAACCTTTCTCTGCCACAAGGAGTGAAACAAGCAGTAAAGATGGATGCAGATTCCACTGGAAAGAAAGGTAAGCTCCTTCACTGCTTTGGAGCAGCGCATAAAAATAATACTCACTTGAAATAAAGAGGAACAGGGAGTACATTTACTGCATTGACATGCAGATTAGAGGAGCTAGTAGTGAGCACAGGCCAAATGCAACCAACTATTAGCCTCAGTGCAACAGCTCAGTGAAGTCCAGAGCTTGAGGGAGCCTAGTACTCTTGCCTCACAGCAAAGAAGAGATTGCCTTTCCGTATGATACATATATTAGATGTGATACAAGCTGTGAACAAACATGCTTGGTTTATAACCATAGATGGAAAAGATGCATATTTCACATATAAATTGCTTTGGGGCATTGGCAATTCCTTCACTGGCACATAAGCAAACTTGCAGATCAGTAAGGAGTCTTTCCCTTTGGGTTCATTTTAGCACCAAGGGTGTTCACAAAATGTCTGAGAATTGCCAAAGAGCTGCAATGCAAAGATCTTCCCTGTTTGATGAAGACAGTCCTAGCAGCAGGTGAGGAGCCAGACCGAGCCTCTGATCTCACATTTGGAGCTCTAGAACTTAAAATAAATTATGAGATGAGTTATTTAACATCAGCACAGACTTCACATTTTATAGGCCATTCATAGGCCATGCAAGCCTTTTAGGCTGAATGCAAAGCTGTCTTTATCATAAATGCACTCAGAAATATTGATGGGGCAGGGGCAGCCATGCACCATGAACGATCTGCTTTGAAACATTCCATTTAAATGAAATTTTGGTCACAGATAGAACAGAAGAAGAAGAAGAAGAAGAGCATTTATAAAATCTTGACAGCATGTTGAGAGAATGGCAGAATCCAGACTGCATCTGAAGGATAGTTAAGTGCATTTTTCAAACTTCAAGTTTCACATACCTGGGTGACTGGATTTCAGCTCAGAGTCTTTCTTTATTGGGAGAGAAGGTGAAGGCAAAAAATGAGGCTCCAAGTTCAAAGAATGTAGCAGAGCTCCAGTTGTTCCCGTTATTAGTCTACTATTGGAAGTTCTTACCTGACCCCTTCACAGTACCCACTCCTTTCTATCAGCCACTTCCATGACAACTCATGGAAGTCATAGGAAGCTTAGGAAAAGGTATTTCAGCAGGTAAAAGAACTGTTGCCCTTAGTACCATTGAAGAGAAGTGATACTAGAGATTATCACACATGAAACACCCCACAGCACAGCATAGCATAGCATGGCCCAGTGAAATTACTTCTCTGCATTTGACCCATTCACCAGGTGAAGCAGGGGGTAGCTGAACAGCGCAGCGCCCGGGGAGCAGTGCCTGGGGACGGTACCCTGCTCAGGGTACCTCAGTGTACCTTGTTAGTCCTGGGCCTTGAACCCACAACCTTCCGATTGAAGGGCCAATGCCCTGACCGCTAGGATCTGAAGAGCTTATCAGGTATATATCACATACACTTACAACACTGGAAAAGAGGTACTCATAGTTAGAGTTCATCAGTATACGTATTATATCCTTTAGCTGCCTATGCAGACAATAAGCCCATAATGGGTTTGTTTAGTGAGTCAAAATGTATGACAACCATGGCTTCTGCTAGGATACAGTGCTGGGCATTGACCATGCCAGCATACCAGTATCACATAGTATACAAGGCAGGTAGTGAAAATGCAAATGCCAATGCCTTTAGTTATCTTTCTGTCCCTGAATCACTAAGCCAATTTGCCTACCCCCAGAAACTGTGAGAGACGCAGTGTTATAGCAGGTTAAGGGATAAGTGATGCAGGGCTGGTCAGTAGCAGTTGATCATGAGGAACTCAAGCCCTATGCTAATCATCAGCAGGAGCTAAGTCTTCATGATGGTTGTATCCTTTGGGGATCCAGGGTAATGTTCCTCCCCCAGGGCATGCACAAGTAATGGATGAGCTGCACGATGACCACCCTGGGGTGTCCCAGATAAAGTGCCTTTGCAGGTCATTTGTTTCATGGATGGGGGTGGACTGCTCCTTAGAATAAAAGGAAAAGGCATGTTCACAATGTCAAAGTAACTAAAAGATACCACCATCTGCTCTGCTTCATTCATGGAATTGGTCCTTTGTTTAGGCTTTACCTGGATTTTGATGGCCCATTTATGGGTCACATGATTATAATGCTGGTTGATTCACATTATAATTGTCTGGAAGATTTTATCATGTCAAAAATCATTGGTTCAGTCACCATGGAGATGGTTAGAAGCATTTTTGCAGTACATGGATTCCCAGACATTGTTATAATTGCTAATGGCCCCACTTTCTCTAGTGAAGTTTCCCAAGAGTTCATGGAGAAAAATGAGATCTGTCATATTCGTACTGCACCCTACTACACTGGTTCAAATAGCTTAGCAGAACCTGCTGTTGAAACTTTAAAAGATGGTCTACAGAAGATGGCAGAGCACTTACTATGGAATGTGCTTTCATGTTCGTAGCAATGGAGCATGCTGATAGACTGTCTGAACAAACAGCCTCACCAGCACCTGCCCCAAACCTGAGCAGTGGAGCAAAACCTTCTCCCATGTCTGTAAACATGATGAGAGAACTGAGGACAACATAAGCCTCCAGATATACTGAATTATTACGTTAAAAAAAGTTGAAGACTCTTGAGGAAAACAGGAGGCCATTGGATTCTGTCATGGAGATACATTTTTGTAAGTTGCCAGTATGCAGAATAATGTCAAAAGAGAGATACCCTTGATGTTCTCTAGTGGTCTCTAATGGGGACAGAGATACAAAATCCATTTTTTGTATGCGCCATATTAGATGTTTTAATCTGAAGGGGGAAAGGTGTTACAGAGTGGAATTATGGTGCTATGTATTAATGGTGGAGTACCCGGAAACCTTTGTTGTTTAAATCCTGGTGCCTGCCGGACATTTATACATATTGCAGTGCTCATGTTAAGCTCGTGCTGTTTGGCTATATAAACTGATGAGAGCAAGCTCAGTAAAAGGGCAGCCTAATTCACTGTATGCTTGCATTATTGCTCCCAAGTTACCACAACTGCAATTCTTATCCTCAGTAGAGTACAATATAAGCAGCTTCCATTATTTCACCCTCAACAGATGGTAGTATTAGAATGCTAAGTAATTTGTATCCTCACTAAAGTAGGCTACCCACATAGGAACACAGTCATAAGTTGAAGACTTTGCTCTTGGTTGCTGACAAGGAAACAAGAATAGTCCAAAATATTATAATCATTTTAAAATAAATAAATAAATAAATAAATAAAGACATGCCATCCTCATTAGCCCATAATATATAATATTGTAGCCAGCACCCTCGTGTATTTTTTCCCCCAGCCAAATGTTTCCTTAACTTATTCTGGCCAATTCTTCCCCTATCACATGACAGTAACCAACCAGGGAATGTGAAAGCTCTCATGTGTTTTCCCTAAGACATATGACATGCTCATGCTGCATCAGGGTGGTGTAACATCCTTGGAGGAAAGTACTATCCACCTCCTTCCACATACATAAGCTCAAAGACAGCCATGATTGGCTACTGTTGCTGTGCCTGATCGAAGAATGTTATACCTCCCACAGAGCACAGACACATGTTTTTGTTCTCTTGGCTCCTTGCCACAGATGGCTGTGGCATCGCTGGGATTCAAACTCAAAATCAACAGGGTGAACACTTTTCTGTTGCTGAACTCAGAAACCCAGTGTTTAGAGATTTCTCACTACAGTGTTTTAGAGAAAGCACCTTTTAAGCCTCATCCTCTAACAGCACATCATTAAATGTTAATCACAGATGCTGTCAGATGCTGTGCCTATATCAGTTATTATAAATGTAAAAGTAGAATATGATTAAAAACCTGGGATGAATTAGAAAGAACTATACCATCTCTAAAGATGCAATGCGTGGAGGTGGAGCTGATCCACTTCAGAGCATCATGCATTGATTCACATACCAGTAAATGCAGTCAAAAACAAAAATCTTTGGTCACAGATGACCTGCAACTGAAAAGGTTTCCTAGTACAGAAGTGTTCTTTGAACACAGCATGTGGCTCTTGATGCTGCTGGCCGCATGAGGGAATGCAGGAAAGCGAGAACGGTGGCAGATGCTATATTCACACACTGGAAATGAGAACTCTGAATTAGAGGCTCATTTTGTGTATACATTCATGTTTGATTTCATGTCTGTAGCTTTATTACTATTATTTTTAAAAGCCATAAGAACTGGCTGACATTTTAATAATAACTATACAAAAAATATTGCAAATACTGCATTAATCTAATACACTGCCATTGAATTTTTTTTTTGTATCCGTGCTGCCTCCTTGATTCATTGTTGATTAGGCACCAGGAGGTAACACTACTCTGGTCACAGCAACCTGAACTGAAGCAGTTTAACAAAAATGAGTCCATAAGTGAATATGACCCTCTGGAAATCATATGAATGTGTGATGCATGAAATAATGATTATTCATACACTGCATATTATATTATGTTCTACTGCAGTGAATAAGTATGTAGTGTGTATGCTTGAATACAACCTATGACAGGCCAACATAAGCTAATCTTTTGGAGCTGTGAAAAGTCCTATCAATTAAATATTATATTGGCAATGCTCTAGAGTAAGAATTATGCATTTTGATAAAAAGGAGTAGTTTACTGTGTAAACTGGGGTTTAGCACAAAAATTCTAGGCCGTATACATAAGGAGACACTGTGCGACCCCTTCCTCTGTTGATCCATGTCTCTTATGCACCTTTTGGGATTTGTTTCCATAACCAGCTGTATTTGAGTCAACAACTGTACACATGAATCTGTAGTGGTTATTAGGGTAGTCACTCATGACCCATTCATACCATATTTAAACCAGTAATAATAATAATCCATGATAAGTGCTTACGTCTGCACAGTATGAATTTCGAACATAATTTAACCATCTAAAAGTGGAAAATAGAACCATAGGTTATACTAGCACCTACATAATTTGAATACTCATACTGTCTCACCGTAAAGCCACTGGTGGCAAATTCAAAATAACAAGGAAAGAAAACATCAGCAGATATGGCTGGAAATTGGAATCTTCTTATACATATACATATATCATACGTCGTATCTGGGCTTGTTTGTTGTACACGTCTCGCAGAGTTTTGCCCCGTAGCATCCCATGAAAATACAGTAAGGTGGGAATGTACAACACCCATTACTTTACTGTTATGGAACACTCAGAATGGGAATTAATTTTTTTTCATTCTCTCCCATGTTGTTTTCAGCCTGATACATTAATGGGTTTCATATGTGAAAGGGGCTTTAGTAGCCACTTCATGAGCTCACCTTGTCACAGATTCTTGGTAACAGATGAAAGACCTGCCGCTGCGCTGCTGCTGTTAAGCTTTTCTAGGTAATGATGAATGCCATATGATATTGTAGCTATGCTATTGATTAATTTATGTTATGCAATGCAAATATGCTCCAAGCTAGATAACTGGCTGACTACCGTTTTTCTGTCCAACTGCTGATATTAGCTTGAACCATTATTAAACTGTGTTAGTTGTGCTCATCTTTGTTTTGAAAGAAATTAGTTAGCAGTTGTTTTCTCTCTCTTTCATTTCTTACTTTTTTTTTTTGTTTTACTGATTTCCCTTTCTTGGGGAAAGACATGACTCTATCACAGTGCATATTGGTGCTCCAGCATTAGCACTGACTGCATTTAGAGACAAAGCCTGGTCCACTACACCATTTTGCCCCCTTTGTAATGGGTAAGAGGGGTCACAGAGAGCCTGCACTCTTTTTGGGCCCCTGGTAGTCAGTTCCATCCCCCCCCCAATATGATGTCCCAGTGTGCTAATGAACCTACCGTGCATCTAATGAGGCAGTGTTGTGGTGACACCCAGGTGTTTATTCATGATAATCTTTAGTAGAGGCATAATTATGGATGTAATGCTAATAGTCATACCAGTGATCCATTTATTTCAATGGACAATTTATTAATTTTATCAAACGTGAAAATTGATGTTATAATTTATAGGTTGTCCTACCAGTAAAATTATCACTGTGTTGCACTTGAAAAAAAAAATCAACCGATAGCTAATTCACTAGCATATCTTCTGGGATGTAAATCTAGAGTATGAATATATTACTGAAGATTCTCCATTTACATTTCAAATCTTATTGCTCAATTTGATCGTCTATCTATCTATCTATCTATCTATCTATCTATCTATCTATCTATCTATCTATCTATCTATCTATCTATCTAT
>JAQLOM010170391.1:0-11338 GCA_030068315.1 Chrysichthys thysi | reverse complement strand
GGGAGTGCAGGTAGTGGGATTAGTTTAAGCGATTTTGAGAATCTGTCTATTAGCGTCACTATGGTTGTCATGTTTTCAGAAGGTGGTAGATCAGTGAGAAAGTCAATAGCTAGGTGTGACCAGGGGTGTTGAGGTATCTGCAATGGCAGAAGTTTGCCAGATGGGAAGTGTCATGGTACTTTTGAGCGTGCACATACAGAGCAGGATGCCACGTACCTCTGGACTTCCTGGCGCATTTGGGGCCACCAGTACCTTCCTTGGCGTAGTTCCCAAGTTCGGTTAACCCCGGGGTGTCCTGTGGCTGGGCTGGTATGGGCCCAAGTGATTAAGCATCCCCTGAGGTGTGTTGGGACGAACATCTTGTCGTTGGGACATTCTTCCAGTGTGTGGTACCCGGGGCTTTCCCGAATTTCACGATCTATATCCCACACTATAGCATGGACCCAGCAGGTAGCAGGAAGTATGGGAGTAGGATCAGGCTTGTCCTGGTTAACTGAGGAATGTATGCGGGACAAGGCATCGGCTTTAGTGTTCTTGGACCCTGGTCGGTATGATACGGTGAACTGAAAGCAGGTGAAGAACAATGCCCATAGAGCTTGTCTTGGGTTAAGTCGTTTGGCGGTTTGCAGGTATTCCAGATTTTTGTGGTCAGTCAATACCACGAAAGGATGAATTGCTCCTTCTAACCAGTGTCTCCACTCTTCTAAAGCCAGTTTGATGGCGAGTAATTCCCGGTCGCCAACGTCATAGTTCCTCTCAGCCGCACTAAGTTTCTTGGAGAAGAAGGTGATAGGATGCATTTTTTGTTTCTCCCCGACATGTTGGGAGAGAACGGCCCGACTCCCATGTCCGGTGCGTCTACTTCTACGATGAATGGGAGATCTGGATTAGGGTGAATTAATATGGGCACTGTACTGAAGGCTATCTTGAGTTTGTCGAAAGCTTCGTCCACTTCCGTGGACCAGTGTAGTGTACGTGTCCCCTTCTTGGTGAGAGAGGATAGTGGTGCGGCTATGGAGCTGAAGTTACGAATGAATCTCCGGTAAAACTTTGCGAATCCTAAGAACCGTTGCATCTCTTTGACTTTTGTGGGTTTGGGCCAGTTTCTGATGGCCAGGAATCGGATTTCCTCGGTGTGTAGACATCCTACTTGTAGTGTTATGGGTTCTGTACAGTGGGTGACTTTGCCTTTCCCGATCGGGTTACCGTCGATCGTGCGTAGGGGAAAAGGAGTTTGTAGTGGTTCCAGAGTCAGGTTAATCCTCCAGACGATTTCTTCATCAATGAAGTTTCCTTTGGCTCCGGAATCGATTAAGGCTGGAACAACAAAAGACTTTCCTGAGTATATCAGTCTTATCTTCAGCGTGAGAGTGGGTTTGGAGAATATATGCTCTCACTCCAGTTCATCACTTAGTGCAATCACTCCAATAGTAGACCGGATATCTCAATAGAAATGCAACAATCAATGTATAGATTTCAAATGATGGGTTTAAGGGTAACAATAGTTTGGGTATCAGCTCATGTAGGAACTGGAGGAAATGAAATGGCAGACAAATATGCAAAAGAAGCCACTAAAAGAAATGATATTAATATAAATGTGCCATGCGGTAAAACTGAATTAAAGACCATAGTTAAACAGAAAATGAGGGAAATGTGGTGAAAGCCATGGCAAAATAACAGAAAACAGGATGGTGGTTCTATAAACTACAAGGGGGAGGAGCAGGTAAAATGAGGAGTACTGGAAGACCAAGAAACGAGGAGTCAGTAATACAAGATTACAATTTGGATACACATATTTAAACAATTCATTACATATAATAGGGATGCATCCAATAAGACTGTATGAGTCATGTAGGCAAAAAGAAACAATAGAACATGTAATAATTTAGTGCCAGAAATATGACGAGGAGAGAAGAAAGCTTGTACAGACACTTACGAGAAATAAAATAAAGTTACATTTAAAGACATTTTGCACAGACAATCAAAGGACACGGATTATAAGATACTGTTCCAGTATTTACCAAAAACAAAATTGTTAGACAGAATTAGTTTCTTCCTCTTATTATTATTATTATATTATCATCAATACCCCCCCCCCCACCCCCCGTTTTTTCCAAACAGTGAACAGTGATCAGTCCCGGTCCACACTCCATACCAGTTGGTGGCGGTAATGCATCAAAAGCTATTTGCGAACCGCATTAAACACGAAGAAGTATTCATCTGGGGTCGGATTGCACAAACAAAACTAAGAAAAACTTTGGAAAATGTAAATACGTGCATATATATTCACACACAGACACAGGAAAGGCGGGTTTTATTTCCCGAAAATATTTGTAATTATTTACCCTGATTAGTATTTAACGCCGCTACATGCGCTTCTTGGTGGAGTAACGCGTACACGTCATAAATACGACTCCCATTTTTATGTATTTCTGGGAGCTTTCGTCGTAACGTTCTACATTTTTGTTAGTCGTACGACGTACGTTTGTTAGGGTACTAACCCTAACCCTAACCTTTACGTTACTTGCTGTAAATATAAGTGACAATGAAAGATACATTTAGGATCTTCATCTTTGGATACATCGTGTATTTAAACGTGCTTCTTGTCTACTCTGCTCACCCTGAAAAGGTCAGTTTCACATCATCACATGTTGATATTTGTGCTGTGCGTTACAGGGAGCAGGGGGTGGAAATGTATATGCTGCTTTCAAATCCTTGGAAGTTCCTGCGTGCTAAAGACTATCGTGGGTGAACGTAATGGGTTCAAAAGTGAAGCCAAGGCCGAGGCCTTTTGTTGCCACCCCTAAGGGAATTTAAAAAAGAAATTATATCGCTTGAAGCCCAGCACCGGCTCACCACAGGGCTGTGTGCTGAGACCCCTTTTCTATTCACTATGCACCTGTGACCAGCATTTCCTACTAACCACATCATTACATTCACCGACGACACCAGTGTGGTGGGACTTCTCTCGGGCGAAGATGTGTCTGCCTACAGGCAGGAGGGGCAGAGATGGTCAGTGGTGTTCAGGAAACAAATTAACACCGAATACCCAAAACCAAAAGAACTCCTTATCGATTTCAGCACAGATCGTCAGCCTTTCCTCATCTATGGACAGTATGTGGAGAAGGGACAATCATTCATATTCCTTGATGAGCGTATCACTGATAGTCTTTCCTGGTCCATGAACACCACAGCAGTTATTAGAAAGGCCCAGCAGTGTTCACACTTCCTGAGGATACTCAGGAAGAATAATCTGTGCGACAGGCTGCTGGTGTCCTTTTACAGAGCCACCATTGGGAGCATTTTAACATGCTGCATTGCTGTGCATGCTGGGTGTTCAGCCGCTGACAAGAAGGCTCTCCAAAGAAGTAACGAGGTCTGCAGAAAAAAATCACTGACCGTCCTCTCCCCTCCCTTACAAACATCACAAAAATTGCATTATCTCTAGAGCCAACAAAATCATCAAAGATTCCTCCCACCCTGGTCATCATCTGTTTGAACTACTACTCTCTGGGAGACACTACTGGTCCATCAAGTCCAAAATGAAACAATTGACCAACAGTTTTTTTTTTGTTTTTTTTAAATCTCCCTTATTATCTCCACACATAGATAAGGCAATTCTTGCATTGTCCTTTTTTTATGCATTGCACTTTATTTTATAAACATGGAAGTACATGTGTTGCATGTGTATTTTACTGTTACTTTTCAATTCTAATTCTTTTCAGAGGATGAAATATATAGGTATTTTTCATTGCAGTCAGAATATCATATTCTTTCTGGTCAGGGGATGTACTGTATGTGTATTTTGTTTATTACTACTTTAATCTTAATTTATTTGTAATATAATGTATACTGTAGGGTTGCACTGATACCCATACCAGTATCAGGTATTGGGCCGATACTTTGCTGAAATACTCGTATTCGAACATAAAGTGCCGATACCATGTACCGATACCACTCCTATTTCACAATATCAAACTGATCGCTTTACTAGGCAGTGTGATTTGTTGTCCTACCTGACTTCAATGACTAGGGGGAGACAGTGAGCCAGAAAGTTAAAGGAGATGTGATCAACAAGCTAGTGTGACTCACCATGGAGCCGGGCTGTGTGCTTAACTTAGGTACGTGCGTATTTATGCTAATCGCAGCGGCTAATCTGCACGCTAACTCTGTTCTGGACTTTTCTGGTTGCGCAATCGCAACCCCCAGTAAAACCACTCCGATTGGATGGGTTACTGGTTTTTCCAGTATTCACGTTGATGATGTGTTCAAGGACACGTAGTGGAAGAGGCGGACCCAACTCGGCTTGAAAAATAAAATAAAAATCGGAGCGGATTTTCCACAGAGCTTAATTAGCGGAGTCATTTTGCAAGCAAGTGATCTGTGAAGGGTTAAAAATCTGTTCGCTCTCTTGAACCACCAGCTGGAGAGTGTGAGCAACACAAGACAGGCTACGAAGTCTAGCATCATATCGTTGTGCTCACTGTTTAGGTGGCTGTGTTTACTGTTAGCTATGCAGCACATTACATTTTCATTTTCTGGTCATATTTACACTTTGTCTGATGTGATGACAGATGACAACTGACTTACAGAAGGCCTTTTTTGTTAAAACCAGAATGATTAGTTTATTGTTGGCCTGGAATAGTCTTCTGCTAATCATTTTTGTATTTAGCCTTAAGGCTTGTTGTAATCTGCAAAAGAGAAAATTAGACCTGCCTCCAAATTGATTACACTTTCATGGAAATCCAATATAAGAACTATCGGTATCAGCAAGTACACAAATGAAAATACTCGTACTCGTATCGGTTTGTAAAAAAGTGGTATCGGTGCACCCCTAGTATACTGATTTATTTATTTATTTTGGCATCATGGATGAGCTCTCCTAAGTTCAGGGTACTGACCATCTGCAATGAAAGGCATTCATTCCTCACGTTTGACATCAAGGCATCTGGTCTGAAGTAATTTAGCTCTCCAGGATGTGGTTTCTTTGGGACTGGGATGATGCAGGATGTTTTTCCACTGCTGAGGGACCCTCCCTCATTCCAAGCTCTGGTTGATGATGTGCTGTTGTGGGTATCCCAGCTCCAGCCCGCAGGCCTACAGCAGTCATGGGGATACTCCATCTGCTTTGCTGGGATGAAGCCTCCTCAGCAATCTCCATGCCTGAGCTTCATGATTGTGGGTAGAGGGGCACTCTCCTCTGTGCTGGTATCGGCTCGGAAAGGGAGAGCAGAAGGCTGGATGGGGGGTGTATTGTTCTGAGGTGAGAATGTGTTGAGGTCAGTGCTGTTAAAGAAGCTGTTCAGCTGATTTTCTCTCCCCACATTTCCCTCGAGGGTGGCACCACACTTTGAAATGCAGCTGTGATGATTTTTATCCCATCCCACACCTGGGATTCACTCTGCACACACCTAAGCTCCTGTTAATCACCGTCTATAAAGGCTCTCTTCTTCTGGTTCAGAAGGCCCTTGATGTCACTTGTGATTCAAGCCTTGTTGTTAGCATAGCAGCATACAGTTCGTACCAGAACAACAATGTCCATACAGAATAATATAGTCAGTAGTGCAGTCAACAACCTCCTTGATGTTCTGGCTGTGTGAGCTCTACAGCCACAGTACGACCTCCTTACCTTGTCATGTAAATGAACAATCACACTGGCTTGGGACTTTGTTTTCAGCACTAGTAGATGATTACTCAAATAAACGAGCCTTGACGTGTGAAAATCCATATGCAAGTGATGGACAGTGATAAAGAGCAAGAAAGTGATAAAGAGCAAGTGTATGCCAAGGAAAAAAGTGCTATTTTTGCATATACATCACGACAGTGTATGGCTAATTACTAACTTCAGAGAATTGGGATACCAAAAACACTTGATGCATTTCGAAGATGATATCTGTGACTAAATGTTGAACTTATGCTGTGCTGTACCCAGATGGAAATGTGTATGTTGCATAAAACTAGAAACTAACTGGATTTTGTAGAGGTAAACAAGGAAAGCAACATCTATAAAAGTCTATAATTGTTATTACACGAAGACATTTGTAAGCATATAGTGAGGTGTATTTTGTGTAGAATTCATAGAAACATCACATTTATAGCGAGTACACTATACATATTACGGGCAAAGAACTGGGATGTTGGCGATTGCTGGTTGGTTCTCCCCAACTGTACACATTGTGGCCAGCAGCCAATCATAACCAAGGTTAAATTAATAGGGCATTCCAATTGCCAGACTCGTTCCTCCAGCCATTTTTTTTCAGTATCCCCACACCGTGTTTTCATAAACACTGTGCTGTATTTTATATATTAGTAATGTTTTACTCCATTTCAATTATTTTTTAATACCAGGAAATCCACAAAAAAAAGTATATATTCTAAATAAATATCCGCGAATAGCCGGTGGCGCGAAATGGGAACCAAGATATTACTGTACTTCACTGTGCTACTGTAGTGTAACCTACTTTTATATTAATACATACATGTGTATTAATTGTTTAAATAGTTGAACTAACAGGGCACACCTTGGCAACAAACACCTGCCAATCACCGTTCACAATAATTTTGATCCCTTGAAAAATTGTGTGGATTCAAACAAAATGCCAAATTTTAATCATGTTTAATTTTGAAGTGATGTAAAATGCA
This sequence comes from Chrysichthys thysi, assembly GCA_030068315.1. Lineage (NCBI taxonomy): Eukaryota > Metazoa > Chordata > Actinopteri > Siluriformes > Claroteidae > Chrysichthys > Chrysichthys thysi. The sequence goes on along the minus strand of JAQLOM010170391.1, from coordinate 4,696 downwards.
TAATTTAAAATGGACTTTTTTTTTTTTTTTTACCATCAACCTACTGATCATAACCAATAATGACAAACAGCAAGTTTTTAACCATTTTTACAAATTCCATTACCATTTACATTAATATGAACTCATTTTCAGGTAAAAAAAAAAAAAAAAAACAAGAACCCTGGGTCTTTGCACACATGAGCACTATCATTCTTTAACATGACGGGGTGTTACACAATCTGCCACAAAGTCAGAAGTGTACAGTTGTCTAAGATGTATTTCTCTGCAGTAGCATTATCATTGCCCTTCACTGGTAAGGGCCTATTCAAAATAGCCTCAGGCATTTACCCTCTTCCACATAACATGACTGTTGGCATTATGAATTCAGGTAGGCAGTGTTGTCCAAGTATCCTCCAAACACAGATTCATCCATCAGCCTGCCTAATAGTGAAGTGTGGTTTTTCACTCCAGAGAACACAATTTTTCCTCCTCCAAAGTGAACAGAAAAGGGGATGCCTAATGGGACAACTTGCTAGGCTAAAAAGAGTGCCAAGCAGACCACTGCTGCCCAGTCTCTTTGTAGCCAATGCCAGGTCCCTGGAAAACAAAATGGATTAGCTAAGCCTGTATTTGTCATCCCGAACAGTCACCTGGGACATATGTGTGACAATCATCATGGAGTCCTGGCTCCATCTAGGAGTCCCAGACAAAGCTATTGAGCTGGCAGGCAGCTTTACATACTGCAGTGACAGGACCAAGGATTCCAGTAAGAGCAGTGGTGGTGGCTTTTGTATTTACGTGAACAACAGCTGGTGTAAAAATACCATCGTCATAGATTGTTATAGATTGCTACTGCTCACCAGACTGAGTTTCTGGCAGTGAAATGTAGACTGTTCTACCTGCCACTGGAGTTTTCAGTAGTTATTTTGATAGCCACCTACTAACTCTATAAAAAGCAACAGAGCCTCTCAATGGTGTCTACATAGCTGCTGGGAACTTGCTAATTTAAAGAGTGTGCTGCTAAGTTTTGACCAGCACATAAAATGTGTGACAAGGGAGATCAATATGTTGGATTGTGTGTATTCTAACACCACTAAAGCATATAGAGCCTACCCTTATCTCACCTAGGCCAGTCTGGCCACCTGCCACTATTCTTGAGCCCGGCATAGTCCCGTTATTCTGAAACTGAAACCCACTGTTATAACTGTTGTGAAATGGCCTAAACATGCATCTCTACAAATATAAGACTGTACTACCAACAAAGGACAGACTGGAGCCTGTTCTCTAATGCAGACCTAGAGACTTACATCACCATTGTGTCAAGACCTGCATTGATAACAACCAGCAGACACATCAGAGTTTTCCCAAACAGGAAACTGTGGATGACGAAGGAGGAGCAGGCTCTACTGAGGGAATGAGATGTAGCTTTTATGTCAGGGTACAGAGAACGCTACAGTATAGCCTCTAAGACACAACCTTAAGAAGGGCATCAAGCAGGCCAGAGCTGCTTTTAGGAAAAAGATGTGTGATCAGATACTGTGTGCACCAACTTGCAGAGGTATTTAGAGACATTCTGTCACTCTCCCAGGCTACTATACTCACCTGATTCTAAGTCAGCTGTAATTAGACCAGTGCCAAAACCGAGCTACATCACCTGTTTAAATGACTACAGGCTGGTAGTACTCACCCCCATTATAATGAAATGTTTTGAGAAACTGGTTTTAAAACACATTAAATTCAGCCTCCCTACCAGCTTTCACCAGCACCAGTATGCTTACGGTACACCCCTATCCACAAAGGATGCTATTGCTACCGCTCTCCATATATTACTCGAACATCCTGACCAGAAGGAAACTCAGGAATATGGTATGTCGCTAGAGCTGTTGCCACAAGTTTATGTGGTATGAATCTGTATGCGTTGGCGAGGTCCAGCCAAATGACTGACCGGTCTCCTCGGTTTTCCCTTGCCTCACGGATCAGCTAGGCGACCACTCCTTTGTGCTCTAGACAGCCTGGCATGCCTGGAACTCCTCCCTTCTGCACTGAAGTGTCAATATAGGAATTCTTCAGGAGGCACTCTGTCAGCCGGTTTGCAAGAATCTTAAAGAAGATTTTGCCTTCCACCCTGAGTAGAGAGATGGTACGGAATTGTGTGATGTCACTCGCATTCTCTTCCTTTGGTATCCAGACTCCTTCAGCATGTCTCCACTGCTTGGCTACCTTCCCCCTTCACCATGCAACCCTGATGAGTCTCCAAAACCTCTCTAGGAGTCTCGGGCAATGCTTGTAGACCTTGTATGGCACCCCACTTGGCCCTGGGGCTGCAGTAGTCCGCGCAGCTCTGACAGCTTCCCTGACTTCTGCCAGAGTCGGCTCTTTGGTGCTGAACTGGGTGGAGGGACTAGGTGGTATAGTCAGCTCTCTGCACAGGGCTAGATCTTCCTCCCTCCTACTATTGCTGTAAGTGTCCCTGAGGTGTTGATTGATTTCCCCTATAGGGCATACAAGGGTCCCACTCCGCTTCTGCCCTAGCAGTTGTTTTGTGAATCCAAATGGATTTGCTATAAAAGCAGCACGCTTGCGAGCCTTCTCTCTGTTCTTTTTTCTATGCCATTCCGTGCGTCGGAGGGAGGGAAGTTTCTTTCGAAGGATGTGCCGCAGTTCTTTAAGGGCTGGTCTTTCCTCCTCTGTCGCCTTCCTGTACTGCTGTTTCAGAGACTTCAGCTCTTTCCTGAGCTGGGTGCTCCTAATCCCGCGCTGATTCGGCCTGGCGAAGTGCTTGGCCTTTGGGTTGCTTGATACCGAATCTCTCTCCACCAATGCTGATGATTAGGGTGCACATTATCTTAAGTCGCTAATCCATTGCCCCCCGTTAACGTTAACGTCCTCCTCAAACTGGCACCACTCAGATCCCTTGTTTGCAGCAGGCCACAAGAACCGACAATGTTCCGATGTTTTGCTGGGTGCAGCATGCAGGGCTTGGAGGTTCTGGACACTGTGGGGTGACTCTGGGTCCTGTTCCTCCTCCGTCTCACCAGGGACAGTACTTAGCACTACCTCTGTGTGTTGCTCCACTTGCTTCTTCCTACTGCAGCCCATCTTTGTCTGGTGGATCCTCAGACCTCTCAGATTCTTGCAGGATTTGCCACAAAAACAGGTTACTCTCCTTATCGATAGTTCCATTGCTCGTGTCGTTTGCCAGGAAATCCGTCCGTCTAGGGTGCTTATCCCCCCCCCCTCTCGGGCACCTCTGGGGGTATCTTTTCACAGGGCTTTCTGTAGCTTAATTTGGGTGCTCCCTCTCGGGGCTGCAGTTTGTGGTGCTAACTCTCACTGCCCCGATTGCTGTCTCTCCGTGCTGTCTTCTGTCTCTCCAGATGTCACCACACTGTTTGCGGGCATTATCCAGCCTTTCCTGGAGGTCACTGGCCCAGCCAGTCGATATCTGCTTAATCAAAACACCTAGAAGGTGCAGCTTAGACACATCGTCAGTGAAGAACTCAGGGTCATAGGGTGTTTCGGGTCTCAGATCTTCAGACACCCACACCTGGGCGACCCAGCCAGGGTTGATCAGACCCTGGCTTGTGTCCAAGCAGCGTGCTACTCCAAGCGACCCCCCCCCCCTCTTCATCCACAACCACCTGGAAGCTTATTGACTATAGGCTCTGCATTTAATACCATCATCCCCAGCAGGCTAGTCAGCAACTGCATGGCTTGGGTTTCAGTAGCTCCTTGTTTATGTAGGTCAGTTATTTTCTTTCCAGTCACCCCCAGTCAGTCGAACATGGCACGCATCTCTCCCCCAGTTTTACACTTAGCACTGGGGTGCCATAGGGCTATCAACAAACACCATAATTAAATTTGCAGATGACAGAACAGTAGTGGGACTCATTTCAAACAGCGAGACCCAATACCATGAGGAATTAAATAGGCTGACGGACTAGTGCATGGACAATCACCTCACATTTAACATCAAAAAGTCAAAAGAACATATTGACTTCAGAGGAGAGGAGAGGAGGTGGAGAGGGTTGCCAGATTTGAGTTTCTTGGGATTAAGTTTATTTTTATGCCTGGTACAGCACAGAATTTTTTTGTACTTTTATGTGCAATGACAAAGCTATTCATTCATTCATAGTCCAGTTTCGGCATGCTTTACACCACTTTCACAGCTGACACTTGTCCATGGTCATAGTGCTCTTAGACATTTTATGAAGGTCTCAGTGTACAGTATTTGTGCTAGTGTTTTTTCCAGAGGCAGTCTGTAACTCTGTAGTGAGTGATACAGAGTGTGATTTTTATGCTTTTATTGAGGTGAATTTTATGATTTTTCAGCACAGAGTCACTGTTTTGTGGCTGATCTGTTGTTATCCATAAAGTGGAGACCAAAATTAGAGAGCAATCTAAAATTTCCTAAATGTCAAGGTCACTAAGTAGTCCTATTTGAAAGTTATCCAAACAGGAGTAAAAGAGCAGTATTTTAACCATATGTCATGAGTTACAGTGGTGCTTGAATGTTTGTGAACCCTTTAGATTTGCCTGCATTTCTGCTTAAATATGAACTGAAACATCACATTTTCACACAAGTCCTCAAAGTAGATAAACCCAGTTAAATAAATGAAGAAAAAAAATGAAAAAACCAAGGTCATTTATTAATTGGTGAAAATGATCCAATATTACATATCTGTCAGTGACAAAAGTATGTGAACCTCTAGGATTA
>JAQLOM010170384.1:0-7500 GCA_030068315.1 Chrysichthys thysi | reverse complement strand
TGCTTATCACTTTTTTAATCACTTACCACATTTTTTGTAACTGAGTGTCTGTTTATCTCGATCTTGACTTGTTAACATTTGAAACAGACACTTTCAAAATATTAATAAAATAAATATCAGCTATTGGTTTAAAAAAAATCCAAAATTGGTTTTGCTTGGTGTGTGTGTGTTTGTGTGAAACATTTTCAGTATGTGGAATCAACTCTCAAAGTTTTACAGTTGACTCTTACTTTTCAATGCCCAAGATTAGCGAACTGACTCTTTTTGGGATTTATTTGTGATCTGAAAGCAGGATGGACACTTGATGACTTGACACTCAAAACATTCATACAGTATATTGCGTATGCTAAAAAATACACACTTGTTTCTCAGCACTATTGGGTCAGAAAAATAAGCTATTGTAACTTATTACAAGCCAACTAATCGAAATAGCTTCACTACTTGTTGCCTCACAAAACATAACAAAGCTGTCCTAGCTGGTTCAGGCAAGAACGTCACGCTTCCATTGTTGCTCACATTCCCAGGAACAAATGATAATATTACTCACATTAAAAAACAAGTTATGTCATGAAGCCAGTAGGGTAATGTACTGTAAAGAGTTTCCACACTGTAGAGAAGTTTGCACTTGTTTCTTCACACCATTTCATTCAAATGTAATTTTTTTTATGACGTGACCTGGCACGCAGCAACAGTGTGCCCCATAATGCAGTTCAGCTAATAATGAAGTTGATTATTTTAATTAGACATTTTTATTGATTTTGTCGATTAATTTTTACAGCTATTGTGTATTTTACAATTGTAACTAGGGCTGCCACTAACGACTAATTTTCTAACGATTAATCTTTTGACTAATTTTTCGATTAGTCGATTAATCTAAACAACTAATTTCCAAAATAATCAAGCGGTTGCAATTTTCATGTGTTCGTTTTATGTTAAACAAAATTCAAGGGCCAAAGCACAAAATTTCACCTCTGTCGTGACAAAAGTAAACATAAATATAAATTACTAAATAAATAAAATAAAGTGCAATTACAAAATGGGAGAATGTCTTCTATGTCCCAAAAATAGTATAAAAAGGTATTAAAGTAAAAGTACTATAAAACGATGATATTCTCCAAGTATAAATATGTCAATATAAAAGAAAATATCTAGGCTAAATATGAATATGATAGGCCCTTCCACTTCAGTTAGTATTCGCAGTATTAATAGTGCAAATGTATATATAAAAAACATCAAACCCTGAATGCGTTGTACACTTCTGTTACTCATAGAATTCAAACTGAAACCAATCCATTACAGCCAAGATGACAAAATGAAAAGAAATCAAGAAGTCTAGGCACTAGGCTGCTACGCTGCATAATGAAATACACTGCCTCCGGTGACATGCAGTGTGTGTGTGTTAGATTTTCCCGGGATGTCATCCTGTGTATGCGCGCGAGTTCCAGAGTATACTGCTGTTATCTATGTTGTGTGTGCCGCACCCCCCCTAGAAGGAAGAAAACATTTTGCCCCCCCGGCATCACACCGGGGCGCACCCCACTATTTGAGAAGCACTGCAGTAGCGTTACAAGCGTTATGCTGCTCGCGCATGTAAATCATGTGTGGATAGCGTTGGTTAACGTCATTTCCGAAAACATTACGAAGAGAGAGGGTAGCCAGCAGGGTGCGCACAGCAACACTAGTGGTGTGGAGGGGAATTACCTGAACTCAGATGAGCCATTGAGAGCAAAACTAAATAGGCGACTAGTCGACCAATAAAATTGTCGTTGACGAATTTTTCATATTCGATTACGTCGACTAATCGACTAATCGCGGCAGCACTAATTGAAACCATGCTAAATAACTCCCATTATTACTAAATGTATCAGTAATCTGATTATGGCTTTTTTCCTGTAACTTTAACAGAATACAGTTGCCTTTTCTGTATCCTCATTATGCTGCTCCATGGTCATCCATTACTCCCCAAGACTGGATGTACCTAACAAACAACATAATGTAATTGGTTAAAAGTTGAGGCTAATAGGACTTAAGAACAGTATTAGGACTTTTTCTTTAGCAGTTCAAGGGTCAAGATTTAAAATAAAATAAAAAGTATTATTATTATTATTATTAATAATAATAATAATAATAATATTCAAAATATTAATGTATTATTATTGTTATTATTGTTGTTGTTGTTGTTATTATAAAAAGAAAACAATATGAGAAGTGCATTTGAATTTATACATTTTTTTTATCATGTAAATAACAGTTTCAGTGATCAGGACAGCATTACTGTATTCTGTTCATGGGGAAATAAATGACATCCTGCACATTTCCTATTTGGAAGTACACCGGCTACTGACTGTTACATAGCAAGCAGAAGGAGTCCTGGGAAGAGGAGCTAATACGACTGCCTCTGTCAGGTCATGTTAACCCTAATCCTCCCTTGTAATCATCTTTGTATGTATGCACCTGCATCTTCGTGTCTGAACAGGTTTGCAGCCTGAATGAGGAGTGGATCTCCTCAATAACTCACAAACAAATGGACTGTATCCTTAGGTCACCGCTTTGTCATTAACCTGTTTGCAAGTACCATGAACCGTGAAGAAGTCTGGGTTGTGGTGACTGCCTTTTTCTCAGGAGCGCTGTTCCTCTGTGTGCTTGCACTTCTTTGCTTCTTCACATGCCGTCTAGCATCCAGAGTGGTTCCTCTTGGAACACCGCTGCGTTTCTGAACGTGAACTGGGTAAATAGAGCCCTAGAGCTATACATTTTTAAAAATAGTCTCCAATATCTCTGCAACGATGCATGCTTATTAGATGGTTAGAATTACACGTCTGGTATTTGAGAGAAGCCGGTTTGATGAATATGTACAGGATGCTTATGTAGGCAGTCAAAGGGTTAACGAAACCCTGAGTTTCTTTAAACATTAAACAAATGTTTGATGACTGTTTTTTCTGATCACATTCAGATGTGTTCATTGGTCATGCACAGATCCTACTGATCCGTGGACCCTGAGTTAGTCATGTAACTATATAACTTTTTGTGCTGGACAACTACTGAATGGGAGGTAATGAATAATATGGTGTAATAAGTAATAAGCTGAGGGTGTAAATCTAAGTCCACTTTGAGCCCTACATAAAAAAAAAAAAAAAAAAAAAAAAAAAGGCAGTGCTAGGGTAAGGAAAAATATATGTTGCGTGTTTAGTGATTGATCAAGAAGTAGGTCTTTATTATATTAAGATAGTTTCCAGTAAATCAATAAATAAGGTTATTAGTTTTTAAAAAAAAATATTTTTAATCAACGTTTAAAAGAGAAGATGGAGGGAGAGTGTGTGTGAGAGAGAGAGAGAGAGAGAGACCACTTAATCAGCTTTGTCATCCTTATTAACCTTCTAAGAGCACTGCCACTCGAACTCATTAAAGTGACCTTTACTGAAGGGCCTTTCCATAAAAGGGTTCCCTCTCATTTTTTGAAATCTTAACTGATGTCTTGTTAACTTTTCGAAAGGAGTCGGAGGAAAAAACACTTAGAAACATTGTAGAGATGCCCTCTTCTACAAGCGATGCACTTTAATTATTATGACAATCATGAAGCTTCATCAATCCAACAAATCATGCATTCACGGGAGGGGAAAAATATGATCTAAAAATAAAAAATTCCTCCCAGCATGCCCAAGTCCTTAAAAAGCCTCGCTCTCTTATGTAAAGATGGGATTATGCACGAGATTTACCTGTAACATCTTAAGAGGTTAATCAAAAGATTAACATGAAATATTAATTGAAATGTAAGCTTTCAATAAGTAGAAAGGTATCATTTATATGAAAAGACAGATATGTTTACAAATCTATGTTATTTAATTTTCTGCCTTGTTTTGAAGACTTGAGTAGAGACTGGCCTCTAGTTAAAGTACGAATGGAACAGCATATAACACTCAGTACAGTTCCTGCGGTGTTCAGTTAATTGCCCCAGTACAAAGAACTGATTGTCTTGTTGATAAAAATGTTAGCATAAAATGCCTGTCTTATCACATTCTTACTGTTATGTGTCTGAAAACAGACCGAGGAGAATGCAAGTGTGGACAATGAATAGATTTAAATAAAGATAAAGCAAAAATCAGGCACAGAACAAACAGGGGCAAAACAGGGTCACGCACAGGAAAAACTCACAAAGGAATACAAAGGCTTGAAAAAAACAGAGACTTAACTATTGTTTCAGAGAGACTGAATGATGCAGACAGTCTTTCAAGTCTCTTAGTTAGGCATGGTAATTGTTCACGCCATCTTGGCTGTAGTCTAAAGTGTCCATTTCAATGTTCTGTGGTTGCCCATGGGAACTGGAGTCCAAGTTATTGTCTGTGGGTGCAGTTGTCAGTTCGGTATGGAGAAGTCACGGTGCAATGAATCGTCGTGCAGGTGTAGCTATGACAGATGTGAATCCAGGTGCTTGTGCGACACCCCTCCCATGAGCTACCTCTGGGAGCTGCGGATTTTCTCAGGTATCCTCAGGGTCATGGATCAGGTTGCTTAAAATGCTTGATGTGAACTTCCTCGATAAGGAGTGGATCCAGGATATCAGCTGCAGGAACCCAGGACTGTTCCTCCAGACCGTAGCCCTACCAGTCGACCAGATACTGTATCCTACCTGCACGATGACGGGACCTGAGAATCTCACCATGTAGGCAGTTTCCTGGTCAATTTGTAGTGGACTGGGAGGTGTGGCCAGAGGTGATAGTTCATCCAGTGGCTTGTCAGCAACTGGTTTATGTTGTGAGACATGGAAGGTTGGGGTCATGTGACAGTGGTGAGGCAGATCCAGGTGATAAGTCAGAGGATTAATACATTTGCTGATTTGGAAAGGACCAACATAAGGAGCATTAAGTTTCTTGGAAATAGGGAAGTGTCTGATATTGCTTGTGGAGAGCCACACACGATCTCCAGGTTGATAATTGGGTGTCTCACTTCTGTGTCAGTCTGCGAAGCATTTGTTATCAGCTGCTCACTCTAGATGCTGGTGTGCTCTCCCATACCGGTTCGTTGTGTCAGAACCATCTGTCCACAGCAGGAGACTCTGTCGGGCTTGGATTCCACAGGAATGGAGGCAGTTGGTAGCCTAGGACACACTGAAAGGGGGCAAGTAGCATAGCAGAATGATGCAAGGAATTTTGTGCACATTTGGCACCCAATCTAGTCCAGCCTGTTTGATGGTTTGCACAAAAAGTTTTAAGCAATTTTCACACATAACACATTCTACTTGTCCATTAGCTTGTGGGTGATACGCTGATGTCAAACTTACTGTAACTACCAACTTTTCCATAAAGTTGTTCCATATAAATTGTGGATCTCAGCGATTGACGAGGTCCTCTGGGAGTCCAAAATACCTGATAACTGGTTCAACAGGATTTCTGCCAACTCCAAGGCTGAGGATAAAGCAGGTAGAGGAATTAGTCTGATGGATCTGGAGAAATGGTCAGTGACAACCAGAAGAACATAATTACCTTGTGAAGGTACCATGTAAAGGAGGTCGGTCAGGAAATAGGCCGCAATGTGGTGCCAGAGTCTTTGAGGTGTAGGTAACAGAAGATGCTTTCCTGCATGAAGTGTCTGGGAGTTTTACTTCGGGCACAGGTGGAACAGGACGAGAAAGTTATTTGTGTCATGTTGGGCCCCCAGTATTTTGCTTTCGATAGTTCATATGTTCTGTATGCCTGGATGCAGTTGGGGTGGTACATAGGTGAGATTTGGGGGCACTCCTCAGGCATATTCTGTGACTGAGCACTGGATATTTCCTAGTCAAAGTACCAATTAAAGGGGTTGACAATGCATCGTTGTGGCATAATGGTTTCGTGTGATGGGACATGGTTTTCTTTGTTGTGCCTGCACGATAGAGTTGGTTTTCTTGGATCCAGTAATGTAGGAAACCAGGAAGATGCTTGGATGCTTGGATGCTTGCAGGAAAGTTTCTTTAAAAAGAAAGCCATGGGAAACAGTTTAGGCCTTTCACCAAAGTGCTGAGAAAGAATAGCACCCACCCCTGTTTCTGATGCATCAACTTGCTCCATTTTTTTTAATAGCGATGTCATGGGGTCTGTGTAACATCTGTAGAAGTTCACAAAGCCCAAGAATCCTTGTAGGCCCTTTATCATTTGTGGTACAGGCCATTACTTGGTAGTGGACATGTCCTGAGGTGGTGCTAAAAACTGTTTTTATTCGTCTCCCTCAAGGATTCGAATGAGGTTATATGCATTGAGAAGGTCTATCTTGGTAAATATTTGTGTGTGCTTTAATTGTTCAAAAGTTGATGGGATCAGGGGTATAGGATATGGGTATTTGACAGATTTAGCTCAAGCCACGGTAGTCAATACATGGACAAAGGCCCCCCTCCTTTCTTTTCAACAAAGAAAAATCCAGCTGATACAGGAGAGGTGGAATGAAGAATGTACTTTTGGGCAAGGGCCTCTGACATATTCCTCCCAAACTTCCTATTCTTTTTGGGACAGGGGATATGTGACCTTGGGGGGTCACGTATGGAGCATTGTACCAGGGAATAGTTCAATCACACAATTGAAATGCCATTAATCCGTTCCGGGGACCCCCCCAAAACACTGCAATTTTTTTGTTACATGTTTTTAAATCAGAAAAATGTACTTATGAATAACGAATATTGTATAAAACACAATACAGTGAAGCCCCGCAATATCACGGTTCACCTCTCGCGGGTTCAGTGCATTGCGGATTTTCAAAATTTGATTTGCGAAATTTTTTGGCTTTCGCGGGACTCTGAAATATAAAATATTATTTAAAAAAATGTTCATTCAAACATTAAAAGAACATTTAAATCAAAATAAGACAGTAGGCACTGTATTTCATCAGCTGTTGAAAAGTGAAAGTGGCTGTGTAAGCCACTTTCGCTTCAGCTCATGAACAGGACGTGACCTCAACAGCAGTAAGTACGCATGCAGGATTTTATATGTTGTTAAAATTACATATGTTTAAGAGTGTAGAAAGTGTTTAAGAGCATAGGACATGTTTATAAGAGAGTGGAAATGGTTTATAAAGCCTTAATTAATTAATAAATAAATAAATAAATAAATAAATAAATAAATGTATGTATGTATGTATGTATGTATGTATGTATATATAAATAATAAAATCAGGCAGACCAGTCAGGTGATTGCGAGGGAGCGTTAGGATTGGTTACGGCAATTGTAAACAACAAGTGATGTCACTGGCGCTTTCGCTTCGTGTCCATGAGCTCTTATAGCTTCAGTCCAGTAGCTTCGTTTCCTGTGAGTCTATCTCCTCAGCACTCAGCTCCTCCGGTACTGTGCACTTTCCCCATCGCCATTTCCACCGATTAAACCCTCTTTCTCCCGGTTGTTTTCCGCTTTGTATTGACAACGCATGAGCTAGTTTGCCCACGTGAGATTGTACATGACACACTATTGGATGGGAGGCGACCAACCAGAGAGCGTTGTGTTGTGTATCCTGGGCGCTGATTGGCTCAGTGACCGTTCA
>JAQLOM010170360.1:0-11341 GCA_030068315.1 Chrysichthys thysi | reverse complement strand
TATAAAATCATTCTTATCACATTAAAGAACCTTTAAAATATAAATTATTTAACTTAAACTTCATTTAGGCTCCTACAAACTGAAAAGCATATTTATGGTAAAGTACTATAATATCTTCATGTTATCAATAAGCAAGAAATAAGTCAGCAAAGCTCACTTGGTTGATGCAGGATACAGCTGGACTGTTACCCCTCAACTACTCAGTTGCGTAAATGTGCAGTGTATTCAAAAAGTATTCAGACCCCTTTCAATTTTTCACCATTTGTAATGTTGCAGCCTTATGCTAAAATCAAGCAAATTCATTTTTTTCCTCATGAATCTACACTCAGTACCCCATAATGACAGCACAAACATGGAAGTATAGAATTTTTGCAAGTTTATTAAAAAAGAAAAACTGAAATATCATGTGGACGTAGGTATTCAGACCCTTTGCTCTTTACTTAGAGCTAATACAGCCATGAGTCTTCTTGGGAATGACGCAACAAGTTTTTCACACCTGGATTTGGGGATTTTCTACCACTCTTCTGTGCAAACCCTCTGCAGCTCTGTTAGGTTTGTTGGGGAACGTTGGTGTACAGCCATTTTCAGGTCTCTTCAGAGATGTTCAATTGGGTTTAAGTCAGGGCTCTGGCTGGGCCACTGAAGGACATTCAGAGTTGTTCCTAAGACGCTCCTGTGTTGTTTTGGCTGTGTGCTTAGGGTCATTGTCATGTTGGAAGGTGAACCTTCGGCCCAGTCCGAGGTCCTGAAAAAAATGAATGTGATTGATTTTAGCATAAGGCTGCAACATTACAAATGGTGAAAAATTCAACGGGGTCTGAATACTTTCTGAACGCACTGCAAGTCACTCTGCATAAGGGCGTCTGCCAAATATAACGCATGTGTTCAAACCCCAGCTCTCTCAGGTAACTCTGAGTGACTAGCAAGACTCCTCAGCTCAGTAGTGTCAAGCATTGAGAAAATCATTATATCATTATAACCATATAAGATATTACAGTACTTTACCTTAAACATGTTTTCCACTTCTTTACTGTAAACTTTACAGTTCTTTACTCGCCACCAAGCTGCCAGTTAATTACACTAAAATTATTATTATTTTTTCTTACAGTACAGTGCATCCTACAATCAGACCCCACAGTCCTCTGAGGAGGACATCACATGATTGTCCCCCAACTACTGTACACTGTCTGCATTTGCTTGTAAGATCCTCATGAGAGGACCATCGTGTATTACTCGTTTGCTAAACATTTTCCTGATTGGAGACAATCATCAAGTTCAATAGTTATCAATGATGAAATAAACAAACAGTCAGGACAAATGACAAGGCGCCCAACATGACAGTTTGGCTCTCAGGAGGATGGAACTCGAGCCGAACAGAGACACGGGGCGTGGCAGTCCCCGCCTCGTTTACATAACTAATTTGCATACGCACGCTCCGCCCCTTCGTTAGCTGCTATTTGTGTGATGTCGGTGTACATGGTAACGCTTACTGTACGGCGGCAGCGAGACGCGCTGGTGGGCAAAGCGGAACAACAAGCGCTCAGACAACAAGAGGAAGAGGTGGAGAAGAAGAAGAACAAGAAGAGGAGGAGGAGGAGTGGATATGGGGAGCATGTGAAAGAGGGGAGGTGGTGTTTCCGGACGGACAGGCGGCCCGGAGGCTGGTGACACTAACAGCCGACACTTGGCGCTTGTGTTGGGGCGCCTGTGAGCAGCACAGCCCCCTCCTCGTCCTCCTCCTCGCTCCAGTCAGTCCTCCCCATGGGCTCCTGCTTCCACACGGCACCCAGCCCGCCCTGAGACCCGGACACCCCCTGCTCGGCTCTCTGGGACCGTGTTAGCGTCGTGCTTTCGGCGAGGAAAGAAAAGAAGAAAGTGGAGTGCGATTTGAGGTAAGCGTCTATCCGGGATGCTCACGCACGCGCTTGGTTCTATTGTCGAAAGCGTCGCGCGCTCACAACGGGTTTTTAGCTGTTTCTGGGTCTGATATCCGAGCGCGCGACGGGATAACATTGTTAACAAGGCTGGTGTGATTCCTGCGATTCCTTATCACGCCTCAACCCGGGATAATCACGGGCAGCTCCCTGTCAGGGAGCTTTATCATAGAGGGGGGAGTGATGAACTTGATTTGGTACATGCAATGGAGCTCCGTGTGTGTGTGTGTGTGTGTGTGTGTGTACACGCACTGGGAATAAATGAAATAAAAACTAGATGTGTGTGCCCAGAGTGTGTGCACCCCTGCTCAAGGCTCGCTTACTACCCGAGGCAGTGCCATTGAGCATGCAGTGGGATCATGTGCCAGGGAAAGTAGGCAAAGTTCCTCTCTAGATGCAGGCTGGGAATGGTATGATGGGCAGAAGTCGGGATCAGGGTGTTCTGAAGAGCAACTGCAATACCACCCCCCCTCCATCCATCCTATCTTGCAGTATGTTTGTTTGTTTATTCGTCTTTATTTGTCTTCTGCTGCTTGATCCTGTTCAGGGTCGCTTGGGAGCTGGAGCCAATCTGTGGTGACTTTGGGTGAGAGGCGGGGTACACCCTGGGCCGGTCATCGATCCATCGCAGGGCAATACACACACAGAGACAGACGACCATTCACACTGACATTCACTCCTACGGGTAATTTAGAGTAGCCAGTTAGCCTAATCCACTCTGTGCATGTGTTTGGCGTGTGGGAGGAAACCGGAGTAGCTACACCGAGGAAACCCACGCGGACACGGGGGAATATGCAGACTCCACGTAGAAAGGCGCCCAGGTCGACCCCAGGGATCGGACCCAGGATGTTGCTGTGAGGCGACAGTGCTAACCACTTAGCCCTTGTTTGTTTATTTATTTACTTATTTCTTTATGTGATGTTGATATTAATGTTCCACATGGACTAATGTGGCTTTTGGACTCTTCTAATAGAGAAGTATTATAGGCTCTTTGATTGTCCCTCTACAGCACTGTGTTTATTATTATTATTATTATTATTATTATTATAAAAGGTTCCAAGTAGAACCCTTTTCGGAGGCTAGGAACCAGTAGACACGCCTTGAAGAACCATTTTTTTTATAGTGTGTAGGACTTCAAAAGGCCATGGATTTTATGCACTGTGATTAGTCAATATCTTAATGTGAAGACAATTCATAACCCAATAGGTGCAGAGTGTACACTGTTTAACACTGAGCGCTGATTGCTGTGATTTCCACACATGCTTCCTGGTTAACATGCGGTGGTAACTTGTGCAAGCGAAAGTGGGTAAAGTTCCTCCAAATGCAGGATGTAGGCGTTATGGCGTGCAACAGGTGGCCAGACTTCCCATATAGTCTTTAAAGCAATCACCTGAGTTGCACATCCTGATTTAGCACACAGTGGCATCTTGTGCAAGTAAAAGCGCGTAAAGTTCCTCTAAACGTAGTCTATTCGAGAAGGCATGATGTGTAGCAGGACGGATAAGGGGCGGAAATAAGCACAGCTTTTAAAGATAATAATACAGCATGCTATAAACTGTAGGAATTTCCTCCCCCTGGCCTTTTGCGGTAATGTTTGACAATGAATTCTGTTTTAACGTTTATAGAACCTGCATGTATGACTGCATTGTCTTGATTACACTCGGAAACACTGAGAACCATTGAAGGTTCTTCGGGTATCCCTGTACAACACTGTAAACATTTCCTTTGAGAAAGCAGAACCCTTTAGGGGGTTAAGAATAATTCATTATCTAACGAACCCTTGAGCGACCCCTTTATTCACAAACGTCGAGCGCCACACCATATTAATTACATTTTCCCCCACAGTGAGCTGCGTGAAGAGAATTCACAACACGCCGAGCAGATTGTTGCATGTGAGTTAAAAGGCTACAATTTGTTTAATGATCAAACTGACCTTTATATTTATAGAGCAATTATGTAGCACGCTTTATGGGAAAAAAACAGTTTACGGTTCATCCCCCCCCCCCCCAGGTTTGTATGAATTTTTCCTTTTTGAGAGGACATGCATGAACATCTGACCTGCCTAAATGTTGTGATACGTAAACGTGTTGTAAAATGCTACATTGCAGTTTTATTATCCTACCTGTGTACAAACAAGAGTGGGCTGTCTGGTAAAATGTGCACCAAGTTTTCTCCGATCGATCCCTTCCTCTCGTGAACTGCCGCCCTGCACCTTATAGGCTTTTGAGAAACGGGCTCGGCTCAGCAGGCCATTTTGCCTCATGGCTGAGTGTTCCTTTCTTAGTGATGAGATCACCTCCGTGTAATTTTTGCTTTGTGTCCTGGTTGCAGTGATCCATATGTTGCTCTCATTACATCCAGAAGCTTTTAGGCTATGAAGTGGATGCTATCGATTAGATTTTGCCCAGCTTCCCTGACTCTGTCCTGATGCTTTGCTGACTGAGGGGACGGCGAGTGTAATTTTTCCATTAGACGAGAGATATAGAGGGAACCTTCCCAAATATTTATTATACTGTGTTATGACTAGGGAGTTGATGATTTTCCATGTAACCCCAATTGTAGTTACATTTAATGTTGCGGGCCATCTGCAAAACTGGTATCGTTCACTTGATAGCAGCGTCGGGCTGTTGAGGTCAAGAAGACAAACAAACGTGGCGTGTCATGTTAAACAAAACCGTATAACACAAAGGCCCTGTTTACACTCGACTTTAAAATACATCTTGAATGACAAGTCACAAGTGGATAGCCGAGATTAGGGCTGGGTTTCCTTTGAAATGTATGGATTCTGATTTTGCTTATCAAGTCCTGCTCTTATTGATTCTCCATTTTAATTCCAATATGGGGAAAAAAGAGGTCAAATATTAATACAGCGCACCCTCGGCTCACCAAATTAATCCGTTCCAAGACCCGATTTGTTCGCGACCCGAATCAGTTTTTCCCATTGAAATGAATGTAAATACAATGAATGTGTTTCAGGGCTCAAAACATATTTTTAAAGTGTATTATGGAAAAAAACAGGTGATTTTAATGCACGTTACCTTTGCGGTGAATACGTAGTTGCTGGTGTAAGCGAAAGGTGGCGGAGGGATATGGTGGCGGTTCCCATGTTTTGCGATCATTTCTTTCGTTATTTCAACTGTTATAGACTTAGGCTTCTTACTCTCACTACCATTTCCACTTTCTTGGGACCCATTATAAGACTGAAAAAATGCTGTGAACATGATTTAATGAATTTTAAGCACTGAAAAAAAATCAAAGTTTGAAAAATCCTTAATTATACAAAAAAACTTACTGTAAACAACCAAGAAAACTAACCTTGCATGAGTCAACTTCTGGTGTTCAGGAAGTGAGGAGGAAGATGGGTGGGGAGGAGGTTAGTGTACAGCCAATGAACGCCCGTCTGACCGAGACCGATTAAAGGGACACGTGCGCATCTTTGTTAGGTACGCAATACGCAAACAGAAAACGGGAAAACATTGGCGCGTACGAAGCGGAAGGGGAAAATGGCCGGCACTGTGTTTGTTCGGCATCCGATTATGTGGTCGTGACCAGATGCAAAATTTTGGCCAATTTTTTGGTCGGGAACCGATTTGTTCATGTCCGGAGGTTCCACTGTATAACAAAAAATACGTTTTGTCTATTTACACCTTTAGTTAAAGCATGTTCACTGCATTATTGTAATGAAGAGACATTTTTTCCATCTGAAAACGTAAACAAGTGCAATAATATTTAATATGAATATTAATATATGTACAGTTATGGAAAAATTAGAGATCATTTTTAATGATGAGCCTGCTATATGAAATTAAAAGACTTTATAAAAGATCTTTATTTTGAAATCCTGTTGGTGTTATGCGTCAGGTAAGCAGGCAGGATATTATAAATACTAGGCAAGATAAATACTAGGCAGACGGGGTTCTCAAAGGCAGAGCTGTACTGAGGTCAAAGTCCAAAAAACTATAATACACACACAAAAAAACAACAACAGGTAGACAAGAGCATTACCAAAAGCTAGGCATGACCTGTGAGACACATCAACACTTTGAAAAGAAACAGCGAAACTGTGACTCCTTAAGTGCTCTGGCAGTAAATGAAAACAGGTATGAAGCAAGAGTGTGCTGGGAGTTGCCGTCCTCGGTGGAGACTGCTGGGAAACCGAGTTCGAGGAGTGCTGAGACAGCGGCCGTGCCCCATTACTCTTATTTTGTGCACTCCCTCCCTCACTCCCTCGCTCCCTAAAGTGAGGAAGAGAGGGGGGTAGCAGTTTGAAAAGTGGTATCGGGGCGCCCTCGTAGCCTTGATGATCCGCCTGTTAGGTACAACGTCATTACTGAAGTAGACGGTCTGCCTCTGTTTATGCTAATTTTCCTTTCAACTAGGGCTTTCGTCATACATGAGGGTCACCAAGGGGAAATATCTCGTTCGCAAATTCTCTTCCCACGTAGATGTGCGGCACGCCAATTAAGCCGAAAATCAGCCCTCTGTTCCTCGTCTCCTAAGTTATTTGGACAGCACTTCCACACCTGAATTTTGGAGAACATCCGGGTCATAAGGGACCGAGTGAGGGACATGCAAATATAAAACTTACACAATATACCTTTGTTTGACTGTATTTTTTTAAAATAAATGGTTATCACAGAACCAATAAGCAGAAATGAGCTGAGATAATTTTTTACGGGTACCCTGTACTCAGCATTTTGGATTCAGTTCTAATTTGGAGACAAGTTTTGGTTCCCAATCCTAGCAGAGAGACATCTTCATGCACTCCTGTGTCCATCACACGTCTCCAAGGTGTCCCACTGATTTCGTTAATGCCTACGTCACTTCCGACACAATGTCCAAAGGCCCCACGGACAGTTATGGTAAAAATGTTAAACATACAACATATCGTCATTATTTGAGTGTTGGTGCACTACCCCTACAACCACCACATCCTGTATTATGTGTTCCCTGTCCTTGTTGGGGACACATCAGGATGTGTTAGAGTCTCCTCTACAAAAGATATGTGGTCAAATGTGTCCCAGGTCAGCCCACCGAGTGGTTTGAGTGAATGCGTCTTGAAGGCGTGTTGGTGGTTGTACACACTTCTGTCGAACTCTGTCCGCTTGGGTTAAATAAACACCTCCTGGTATAACAGAGTTATCTGGAAGATCATATATCTGACTCTTAATTTGTGCGAAGGCTAGGCCACTGAATCTTACCTGGAGCGCCACAGAAAGTACAAACATCGCCATTTTTCTGTTTGGAAAACGAGACAGCTTGGCGTGATTTGCCTTGGTGTTTTTACGGCAACTGAATGTTAAACGCATGCTGTCGAGAGGCTTTGTGATGACTCGTTAGATGAACCGACATTGTAGAGATAGAAAATGAGAATGAGACTATCTAGCGTCCTCTACACCAAATCCTCTTTTCATGCCTCTGCTTTGCTTTGAAGAAGCAATCAGACCAGCACTAGTCACTCAAGTGTCACAGGCTTTGAATTCATTCTGCAATTATTTAATCAGTTTATTACACTGCACAATTGCGTTCGTGATTTCATGATCATTGGCAAAATTGTGAAGTTGTAAATTATTTAATTTGCTCAGAAATAATTAGCTTTATTCCAGTTAGCTGAGAAAGAAAATGAATGCATTCCTTTGTTTAAGGCTTTGTGCATGTGGGTGGCCAACGATCCAAGCTTTGAAAAGCCCCAAACCACTGAATTCTTTCCTTTAATACGTTTGTGAAGTCTAGTTTGCCATAACTGTGGTAAATGTACTACTAACATGTTTCATAGCCAGGTCAGATAAGTGTTGGGCTAAACCCAGAATGTTGCTGTTCACTTTCTAGATCGTCCCCATTGATTTGAAAGTAATTAAAAACGGTGAGGTCTGTAAAGATTTTTTCAGGCAAACGAATAGGACAGCGGTTTACTGCAGAACGCTCTGCGAATTTGTTTTGATTTTATGAGAAACTTTAAGTAGGCGTTAAGGTAGGCCGGCAAAGGGAGTTTTCTGTGTATGACTGTTTAATACTTTTAAGTTCTTCTTTAAGTCCGGCTCATTTCGCACTTGTTAGTATTTGCTAGTGGATGTGAATCAGTAGGATTGGCTGTGTGAAAGGATTTGGGGTTGGATTTGTTACTGAGTACCATCCATTTATTTTGTCAGGCTGTATTTATCATGATGTAAGTAATCTGAAGCTAGCTTGAAGTATCAGTTTTGTTAGTTTTAGCTAACTCATAGAAAATTCTTATGAAGTGTAAACTTTGTGATTTTAGGTAATCTTGTTGCCCAGGCGACTGCGCTATCCACTACACCACCATACCGCCATATTATTTGTCTTCGTCTTCTGCCACTTAATCCTGTACAGGGCTGGCGCCAATCCCAGCTGACATCGGGCAAGAGGCGGGACACACCCTGGGCGGGGCTGCCAGTCCACCGCAGGGCGACACACAGAGACAGACAAGCATTCACACTCACATTCACACCTACGGGCAATTTAGAGCAGCCAATTAGCCTAATCCTCTCTGTGCATGTCTTTGGACTATGGGAAGAAACCAGAGTACCTGGAGGAAACCCACGCGAACATGGGGAGAACATGCAAACTACGCACAGAAAGGCTCGAACCCAGGACCTTCTCGATGTGAGGCGACAGTGTTAACCACTCAGCCACCGTGCCACCCTTGCCATATTGTTATTTTTTATTATTATTATTATTATTTTGTTATTGTTGTTGTTGTTATTTTAAGACGTTTAAAAGTGTTCAAAGTTCTGACATCAGTAGAGATCTACTTACAAAAAGTCAGGTTGCTTTGTAACAATTTCTCACTGGACATTTTAATTAGCTTTTAATAATATGCTAAAACTTCACCTGTTTTATAAGCCTAAGTGCTTTGCCCAAGTTTCCAACAGTGGTTGATGTCGCAAGTAGGTTTCCTTTCACTGTCTTTGACTGGAGGTCTTAAATGCATTAGATCTTCCAAAGTTACGAGCTATAGTTCTGATGAGGGGCGGCACAGTGGTTAGCACTGTCGCCTCACAGCAAGAAGGTCTTGGGTTCAATCCCCAGGGTCGGCCGCCTTTCTGAGTGGAGTTTGATGTTCTCTCCGTATCCATGTGAGTTTCCTTCGGGTACCCCGGTTTCCTCCCACAGACCAAATACATGATTAAGCTAATAAAGATAAAGATAAAGTCCCGTTGGTGTGAATGTGAGTATGAATGGTTGTCTGTCTCTGTGTGTGGCTCTGTGTTGGATTGGTGATCTGTCCAGGGTGTAACCCTGCCTCTCTCCCAAAGTCAGCTTCGATTGGCTCCAGCTTCCCCCCGCGACCCTGAACAGGATTAAGTGGCATTAGATGAGTGAGTGAGTGAGTTCTGATGAGACAGAATAAAGAGAATAGAATAAAGACAGAAAACCCCTCGAACTCAACTCTACAATAAACCAGTAATGTTGTAGAAAGCATGCAGTCGAGCTATTACTTTTTGAAATAACTGTAAAGGAGATGCTAGTTTTGTTAGCTTGAGGACTGAGAAAGATATAATTAAGAAATCCTGCATAGCACTTTTAAACAAAGTCACCTTTTTAGGTTTTAAACTGCGGATGTTGTCGCACCTTTTTCTTTGGCCTACTCATGACAACGCTACAATATATCGTTCAGTAGAATGTCTAAGCAGTGTATAAGCAGCATGATAACAGACCAATCACACTATGTTTTCTATTTAGGAGCAGAAGAAATAGGTAGGTCATAAAATAGGTAATAGGTAGGTCATAAAATAGGTAATAGGTAGGTCATAAAATGGACAAAATCAGCAGTACCTTCTTACATTACACCATCCGGTTATTATATTATTAAGAATTTATTTTCATATAAAAATGTTTGATCCACCTGCATGGCCTTGAGCTGCTGTCGGAGACGGGCACAGGTCGAACATCACGGCCGATAGGAAACAGTAGGGCTTGGCAGCTAAGATACTGTCTGCCCTTGTTTGTAACAGAGAAAGGACTAAACTCTGAGAGCTCACATGACACCGTGTAGCATATCTTTGTCGAGAGCTTAGCTGTCTCCCGCGGGTGAAGTATAGTATCTCTGTGTGAGGACAGAGAAGCCATTTCTTCTCCAAGCCAACGTGGAAGCAGATAATGCATCACGAAGTGTCTTTTTGGGCCGCTTCATTCTCTTTCTTCTGTCAGTTTGCTTGCAGGCCTCGTCTGCTCATAAATATGCAACATTATCCTGGAAAACAAAATAAAAAAGAAAAGGGCACTGTGAACCCGACATCATGTCCTGTTTTTTTTTATTTTATTTTTTTTATGTGTTTATTTTTTACATAGGAACTGCTGCCACAGATGAAGCCAAAGACTGCTTTTCAATTTCAGAATAATAATGAGTGATGAATGATTTAATCTGCAACCTAATAATGCTCACTGAATTAAAGCTAGTTTCATAAGTAAATGGTTCGCCAAATTAAAGATGTGAACATTGTATAGTTGCTATTTTAGTACTTTTAATTATAAGTATTTTTGGTTACATAATGTTTATCATCTCAGGCAAGCCCTCATGTTATTACCTAGTTTTCTGTTGTTATTTTGAATTAAAAATGAAAGCATTAAGCGTGTTTGACATTAAAATTCTCTGCGTATCAGTGTCCGTTCATCAGCAGAAGCACTTGATTGACTGTCTGACTCGGAGCTAGATGTTCCAGTAAAAATCATCTCTAAATGACTGGCAGGTCGAGATGCTGCTCACATCATTTTGGCTCTGGACAATCACATGGTGTTCGCTGCACTGCCGACTTTAACGGTGGGCCTCGTTTTCACAGGTTAGCAGGTTAGAAGTAGAACACAACTATAAGGAAGGTTCTAAGCAACAAATAAAACGTGACACGGTGTGCTGTTTATAGGAAAATAAACAATGTTAGTTATTCTTATACCACAACAGTTCATCAATATTTACAAATTTTAGTTTATGAAAGAACAATGATTCATCCTTTGAATCATTTATAGTTACAAGAAGGTCCTTTTATAAATGCTGAATGAACGTCTCCTTACAGAAAGCTTCACCATATCAACTATGAGTCATCTATGCTTTTTTTCATTAGTGTTAGATTATGTTGGGCGTCCACTGTGACAGGTTTTCTTCTACAGAAACACTAACATATTAGAAGCAGTACATTAATATCAAAGATTCTAAAGCGCTACGTGCAAGATGGATTACTGGCCGGAAAATACGTTGATAATTGGGAAGTACAGAAGTTCGACACCGTTCGTCACAGAGGCCGGATACCGTCGGAAACTTGCGGCATTTTCCTGAAATCTTCTTGTTGTTTCTTGTTTTGATGTATTAGCCTGGTTTGCATTATGATAAATTATGACATCCTGTGTTAAGACGACATCAATAGATTATTTGAGCGGATTGTTTGATTTTT
>JAQLOM010170337.1:0-11343 GCA_030068315.1 Chrysichthys thysi | reverse complement strand
TGTGTGTGTGTGTGTGTGTGTGTGTGTGTGTGTGTGTGTGTGTGTGTGTGTGTGTGTGTGCGTGCGTGTGTGCGTGTCTGGCTCATTTTCCCTGCAAAAAAAAAAACGAGTACAAAGTGTTCTGAGATATAATTCAAAACCTGTTCACCAGATTTCGGAAAGGCTGAACGCTTCACGGGGACGAGAGGCAAAGATATAAACTGGGGTACTGGTTTGAAATAATTATGAAAATGTTACCATTTGCATATGTTCTTAGAAGGTTCCACTTCCTCTTTCAGATACAAACATTTCTGAACTGTTGTATGTGGCAGACATTCGCTCGAATGTTCTGGCCCCATGTAGATCGGTCTCCTGTTCTCTTTCTCTCACACACACACACACACACACACACACACACACACACACACACACACTCACACAGAGTTAAAATCATTAGAAAGATCATGGTGAGTCAGAGCGATGCTGTGTGACTGAGAAAGGACAACATCGCTCTGTGTTTTGAGGCACCAGTTGCGGAGTGACACAAGAACACAGAAGTCCCACTCTGCCCCCTGCCAACACCCAACCTGCAGCACACTGGCACACACACACACACATACACACACACACAACAATAGCTCATGCAACTACAAAGTCACACAGACTGTCACAGTTGTTACATTGTCATCCCTCTTTAGCAGAAACCAGCAGCATTTTGAAAAGCGTGATTGTCCAGCGCTGAACAGACAGAAGACAAAAAACACACACAAAAAAATTCAGGTGATCACTCCAGAAAAGGCTTTACATTTTAATCGCAAACTAAGGCGGCGTTTTGGATTCAGGCACAAACACCGCAGTTCCTGACGCCGTTTAATCGAACCTTTAGTTGATTCGTCATCAATATCAGCGTCTCTCGTTGACGTCTTTCTTGTGATCTCTGTGTCGTTTGGAATAAATTCCTGACCGGTGTTTTTTTTTTTTCCTCGTTAGGAATGACAACAGAAGGACAATCGGAGGAGGTGAAATCTACGCATGCTGATTACCGACCAGGACAGACAGCAATACAAATAACAAGGCGCTGCAAGGGAAACAAAGTATTAGACTGAAACTAATACAGGGTCGGGTGAAACTGCATACGGTTTTGTGGACTGAACTTCCTCGTTGCAAACGTGTTCACGTTTATGGATTTACATGGCGTTATTATACTATACAGTGTAATATACAGGAGATGTACATGTCAGGAAATGAAAGCAGGAATTCTGATCATCTCATCGTAATCGTCTTTCCATCTTAAACCCAAAGGTCTTCGGTGGATGGCAAAAACAACAGAATTGGCCTTGCTGTTCCAATACTTTCCCGTTTTCAAGTCATTGTGGCATCCAAAACAAGCACACTGGATCTTTTACATAACTGACAGACTACAGGAAGTCCTCAAGTTGCGATGGAGATGCGTTCCGCTATACCCATTGTAAGTGGAAAATATCGTATGGCGAATGTCGTAGGCCACTGCTTAGCCTAGCTCAGGCAGTTAAGCCTAGCCTACCCAGGAGTCTTTCTCTGTAGAAGAAAAATGCACTGTACAGTACACCGATACACAAGTTAACTCCATGACTTGCAGGAGAGAGTGAGGCATCACGCAAGGCAAATCACGTGTACATCCAGGCATCATCCGCATACTTCCAGGTGTCATCGGTGTACTTATGGGTATCGTCCGCAAACCTCCAGGGGTCATCTGCGAACTTCTTGGTGCTGTCCAAACCTATCGTACATCATACGCTGTTATGCTGGCCTGCTCCCGATGCCTGCCCGCGACTTTTAAATATTTTCTAAATATTTTACAATTTTTGGCAGATCGCAATCGTCATCGTAACTTCGAAAAATTCTAAGTGGGGCCATCGTAATGAGGGGAGCACCTGTATTTACAAATGTACGATTTGTCCACATCTGGTTATATCCACCTGGTGGATATGTAAAAGTCTACAAAAACGTGAACTTTGGTTCAAGCTTCCAGACATGAAAACGCCCTTAGGTTCACTTAGTTCGGTTTCTGAGAATTGGGAGAGCATTAGAAGTACACAGGCTTACTCCCAGGATCGAACCACATGCACTGAGTAGATTCCTCAAAGATTCTCAGCTATATTCATTCCTACACTATATGACTCTTTCTAAAGGCTTGCGAGGTCACAAACTCATCGTGTGGTCAAGCTAAAGGATTTATAATTACACCACGTCATTGGATGTGCTCTATAACCATATCAGTAGTGGCTAAATCAGGGCACTAAACTTAGGTCTACATTCGAGTTCATAAACAACACATGAATCTGACAGCTCTGAGCCATCGTCCACCAAGGACACAGGCACGGAAATCAATCTTTTCTTATTATCCGTTTTCTGCTTACAGAAAATATCGACATTCAATTACAGCCTAACCCTAAGCTGTTCAGGCAGTGTATCTTGCTCAAGGGCAGAAGGACAATAATCCTTAAGTACCAAATCTAAACACTGGACGCTGATGCTGAATTTGATTCCTTTTGCCTGGGTGTGCTGGGATTGCCCACAGCTCAGTATGAGACGTGCAGTACACACACACACACACACACACACACACACACACACACACACACACACACACACACACCTTTAACAGATCTCCTAGGAGCTCAAACAAACGCCCCTGCCTCTGCCTGGATATGCCGCTGCTGCGCCCTAGACAACTATGAACCAACACTGCCTCGTTTGTCTTTGGAGATGGGCTGGGTGCTTTGGCTTTTGCAGGGCATTACTCACAAGTTGGATCTAACAGAGTCCGAATCAAAACCCAGGCCTGGAGAAGTCACATGAAGCTTCCCTGAAAGCTGCCGTGTCTGTGCCTGTCACTGACATCATCATCCTCTTTGCCATCTGTCAGTTAGCCAGAGCTGCTTCCAGCCCGCGTCTCAGACAGGCACTGCCAGCTGTGCGAAGATCAAACTTTTGAAGTAGGAGACAAATTCCCCTTCGCCTTCCTACCGCACACACAGAAGGCTCCTCGTCACAATAGGCACGCACGAGTAACTTACAAGCGTCGACGGAGATGCATGCAAACCTGGTGTCTTTTTGTAAATGTTTACAAATGTTTGCCAAGTCAACTTCCTTTTTCAGTGAGCTTTGAGTTCACCACAAATGTACGCCGAACAGAGAAAACGGGAAAGTTTCGCAGCACAAACGTTAACCGCAGGCCTTTATATCAGTATGCTGTCGTCAAATGAACAACAGATACTTTTAAACACGTGCAGTAGTCCAAAGTTTCTACATACAGTACGTGCACGTGACTGCATAATCCCAATCACAAGGTCGGCATAATCATACTCCGGAGTGACTTGCACCCTTCTTCGACACACCTATAACTTAATACACACACAAGGATTTGATTGTTTTATAATAATAATAATTTTCTTAAAAACTACCAGACCTTCAGACACTGTCAATTTTCTTTTTTTTTTTTTTTCGATCCATCACACTTCTATCCATCTGTCTGCATTCCTGTGTTTCCATACACCCACTAGCTTAAAAATCCACTTTATGATAACAATTATAATTATAATTATAATAATCCAACTGACATCCCTCCAAATGTGTAATGGACCATGTAAATAACTTTTCCCATGTTTACTGTGACATGAAAACCTGTCGTCGTGTGTCATGATGCCGTCACACAAAGCCCCAAAAAATGTTGACAAATATCTGACTCAGAGTCAGTAAAGTAATTAAAGTGATGACACGCCCAAATCTAAATTGCACGTTCCAGCCGATATCTTCCTGAACCACACGCATTAGCTGCGTTTCGTTCTGAGATTAACACTTCACCATTCATGTGCACATAAATGCTTGTAAAGTTATATATATATATATATATATATATATATATAAATATATATATATACACACACACACACACACACACACACACACATATATATATATATATACTGTACATATATATAAAATGTTTGTATGGGACAGAACACAAAATCATGCATACACATCTCATACTAACCGCTATTCCATAAGTCAAAGCATGCATTAACTAAAACTGCGCAACATAAACACAATCTCTGGTTCAGGAGCGCCATGGAGTACAGTGCTGTGGTAGGGTTGGGTTTATATTCCATGTACTCACTCTTTTTTTGCATAGAGTAAATTCTAATGCTGTTTATGTATACCATAATACCATAATCCCCCGCTATATCGTGGATCACATTTCGTATCCCCGGCTATTCCCAGATTTTTATTTAGAATACAGGTAGTCCTCAAGTTATGATTGAGATGCGTTCGGCCACGCCCATTGTAAGTCGAAAATATCCTAAGTCGAACAACTGTGTTGAAGCACTTAGCCTAGCTTAGGTATCTCAGCCTAGCTTAGCCCATCTTATGTAACCAGGTTGAAATGATATGTTTATTATTTATTGTTTTTCCTGTTTGTTTGAAACTTCACTAACATCTCAGATGTTCTTTTATTTGATTAGTTAAAATATTTGTGTTCAGACCACAGTCCCATTTAAGAAAAAAGTACAATTTGGAAGTGCGTCTATTCTGGGTCCTGTCGCTTTAAGAGTGCCGTCTTTATCCCCTTGTTTACTTCCTGATTGAGGCAGAGGGGAGTGTTTAATGCTGCTCATGCTGAAAATGAATTGCAAAGTTTTAATATGGTAAAATGAGTGATTGTGTAGTCCTGTTGTGTTGTTTTAGTTTTAAAGAATATGTAGTTATGTTATCAGATGAAGTTCAGTTGTTTTAATATTTATTTTGTAAAGTTTCATATCATGCTCCACGGTGCCCCGAGCTCTTTATGTGCTCTATTTTGCGAACAGGTAGACCGATATTTCATGCTGTGGAGCGAGTTAACAATTAAACGAGATTTCATTTAATCCCATTTCTGTCATCAGGCCATCATAACTCAGGGAGCACCTGTATATCTAATTTTTTTGTGGATTTCCCCAGCGTTTTGCGGCATCCGCAAAACCTCTAGTGAACGGTTTTTATGGATTTTTCGATGGTGGTCTGTTGTTCTGAAATCCACTCTGTAGCAAGTGGTTTTTAATTACAGTGTTATACAGTATAGAAAAAAGTGCAGGCTAGGCTAGCGTACTACACACATACAGTACCTAAAATATAAGTCCAGGCTACGCTAGTATAGTACACAGCACATTACAGTACTCGCTATAAATGTCATGTTTCTACGAATTCTACACAAAATTCACCTCGCTATATGCACGCGAAAGACGAGGGACTACTGTATACCCACTTTCATATGATGTTCCTGAAGAGTTCAGATTAGTTCAATCCATAAGTTTCTCTGGATACCAGCAAAGTTGAGGCTAAAAGACTAAGAAAAAAATTATAATTCACTTCTTCGGATGTCTGCAAAATGACCTATAGCGTACTGGAGCAAACAATCCTGGAGAAGCTTAACATGTGCAACCTTTCCCCAATGGCAGCTAGAGACTCCAGCGGTGCCAAGTATCAAGAATGAGTGACCAATTCTGCGTACTGTTCTGTGTACACGACTTGCATTGATGGTTAATTTTTTACGGTAAGAGACACTTGATGATGTCAGTGTCGGCCTTTTTAAAGATCGCATGTAGATATCCAGATTCTACGGAGGAATAAACACATGACCTTTTGTTTATGTACCTTTTGTCACAATTTGGGCTACCTGTAATCTCTGTATGTTGCATATATTTTATATTATACAACATATTTTCAGGAAACCTAACTGTCTAAATATTCCAGCACCATAAATCAAACCAGATACTTAGCTATCAGCTCCATCTTACTTCCTGTAGTTAGTTATATAAACACTTGTAAGCTATACAGTACTGTGCAAAAGGCTTAGGCAAGCTATTCGTTTTGCTCTCTCTCTCGCTCGTACAAATTTTGTTAGAATTATTTATTGTAGGAATTCTGCATTATTGAATCAGTGCAAACATTCACATCCAAGCGTTACTTTTGCAAAACGTAGCAAAGATTGCATTCGAAAGACGTCTGAATGGCAGTAAAGAAAGCAACATGTTACATAAGAGACTGCTTTTCAATAAAAAAAAAAACATTATGAAGCCTTTTGGGGTGTTGCATGTGAAAAAAGAAACAAGTGCAACAGCCACAAGTCCCCAGAAGAGCTGTGGCCGATTCTCCAACATGCTCTTACTATAAAACGTACAGCTCGTTTCCTTATAAAACTGTACAAACTGCACCTGGGACTACTACTTAAGAAAGAAAGCAAAGCAACAGGTTGTCCCATCAAATATTGACTCTGTTTAACTCATTACTATTTACTGTATGTTGAAATATTTTTAAGTCTCATTATCATTTTTGACATCATCCTTACTTTACAGCATTTCTTGGCACGTTCTGAGGACTTCTGCAGAGTACTGTATCTGGGTGGGCTGTAATTACAGGATATCCACCAGACTGGACCACAATCAGACCTATGATATGATACATTTTTCATCTAAGGATACATTTTTCATCATTTTTCAAATAAGGAACCTACTAAAGTGTACCTTTCCTTGCAGCTAGGGTGGTATGGGGGTATCTTTTGTCCTTTTAATATGGAGATTTCACCTGGAAATGTTGCTTTTGTACCTCTGAAAAAGATTTGATGTACACAAGTGGTCTATATTTTACTCTTTGGGGTAAAGCTATACACACCTAAAAGATACATACTCATAATACATTATATGGCCAAAAGTTTGTGAACTTACTATCACATCCATATGTGCTTTTTGTACATCCCATTTCAGATTTAGCTGTGTTCCATTAGCCTCAAAAATCAGATTTTGGAGCTGGGAATGACGTGCTTTACCGTGAATATAAGCTAAATATGTCGCGAATAATCCTATTACATATAATGTTCAAGGTTTAAACTGGAATTTCAGCTTCCTTTTCCTATTACTCACTCATCTTCTGCTGTTTAATCCTGTTGGGGGGCGTGGGAGGGGAGCTGGAGCCAATCCCAGCTGACTTCAGACTAGATGTGGGGTACACCCTGGGCAGGCCACCAATCCACCGCGGACTTCCTTTTATTACTTTTCCTTAAATTTCACGGGATGAGGGAAGCCAGGTTCACTCACTACCGCGTAGCTGTTAGGCATTAATTAGTAATACCACCTGAAAGCAATACCTTGCGCAGTATTTAGCACACCACAACACCGTATCAGTATGACCACAGATAAAACTTGGACACTTCTGTGTGTACGACTGATTAAATGAGACAAAAATAGATGGAAGTTTAATAAACAATATAAAACTACAGCTTTTGTTCATTGTTCAGGGAGGATGCTGCCATTTTGGATTTTTAACTCGGGTTGGTGACGATCTCCCAACTTTCCATTTCTGACTCGGAACGTGGATATCCCAACTTTCGAGGACAAATGGAACGCAGCACTAGTTCCCTCTTTGCTGTTATAGCAACAGTCACTCTTCTAAGAAGACTTTCCACTAGATGTTGGAGTGTGGTTGTGGGGATTCAGCCACAAGACCATTAGGTTCATTCACTCCAACTTTGGCAAATCAGGTCTTCATGGCACTCGCTTTGTTCACAGGAGCACTGTCATGCTTTTACAGGTTTTAGACCCCTTATTTCCATCACACTTAAAGGTCCACATAGGATTTAACAACCTAAACCTTACTCCTCCCTTTCCAAATGTGTAACAATACAGTACGTACAGTGGCTCTCAGGTGCCCGGAGTGTACTCCCAAGTACAGTATTTACATTCACACTGCCTCTTTTATTCCATGCTCAATAATAAGAATGATCCTCCACTTTTGGGTTAAAAAAAACTTGGGTTCGCCAGCACAAGCAATCACTGATTCATCTTCTTTCTTCTTCCTTGTCTTCACTTTTTCCTCTTCTTTGCCGTCCTCTCAGGGCTTCCTTCCAGATTCATGCTGCGCTTGTAAAAAAAAAAACACAAAACGCAACAGGCGCTCTCTAAAGGTTTGTCCACCGTGGGCTTCTCTAGCGGTACAACATGGCGCCTCAGTAGACGTGGACCCGCTCCCTACGCAGACATAAAGGGCTTGTTCTGAGCTTACGAAAACACAAGAATTCCTCATTCCAGGTAATTAGACACTCATGAAACGAGACTTGTGAATATTTAACTTTGTGTCCTCAAACGCTCATTCACTCATCTTCTGCTGCTTAATCCTGTTCAGGGTCGTGGGGGGGTTTGCTGCAGCCAATCTCAGCTGACTTCAGGTGAGAGGCGGGGTACACCCTGGGCGGGTCGCCAATCCACCGCAGGGCGACACACAGAGACAAACAACCATTCTCACTCACATTCACACCTACGGCCAATTTAGAGTAGCCAATCACCCTGATCCCCTCTGTGCATGTCTTTGGACTGCTGGAGGAAACCAGAGTACCTAGAGGAAACCCACACGGACATGAGGAAAACATGCAAACTTCACACAGAAAGGCGCCCGGGTCGACCCAGGGGATCGTACCCAGATCCTTCTTGCTGTGAAGCGCCAGTGCTAACCACCACGCCTCAAAAAGGTTCTCCTAAATCCCACAAGGTGGACCTTTAATGATGTGATCCTCAGGTTAGGTGTCCAGAAGCTTTTGGCCATGTAGTGTGGAAAAAACAGGTGTAACACACACACACACACACACACACACGCGCGCGCGCGTTCAGAAAGCACAGGAAGATGACTACTGCTCTCTTTTGTGTACAAGAAGAAGAAGGAGCAGTGACAGGAGCAGTAACAGCTGAGTGCTGACTCTGGGAGGGTTTCACAACTCTACCGCAGGCACGTTTTCGACAACACTGTGCGATCTTATCGCGCGCAACAGGGCTGTCAGCTGTGTACAGATGTGAGCTGCGTGCCTCAGTCTAGTGTCAACACGCTGCTCGACGTGCACGAGGAGAAACTGAGTCACAAACTTGAGCGGGGATCGTTACTGACGCCGCACGCGCGCGCCCTGGGGACCAGGTCCCTCTGGTTGAGCTGTTGTTCCACACCTACCTTGATGATGCTGCTCCTCCGTGGGGCCGTCGCCGCCTTCACGCTCTCCAGCAGCCCAGTGTTGGTGTCGGGGTCGCCCAGCAGAACCGCCCCAGCCCTGCGCGCGCCCCGCCACGCGCCCACCGGGATGGAGTCCGCGCCCTCATCCCCATCACAGTCCCTGTCCGACATGCCGGCTCAAACCACTAACATAAAGCTAACTTTCCCTTTCTGTAAGAGTGTGTGTGTGTGTGTGTGTGTGTGTGTGTGTGTGTGTGTGTGTGTGTGTGTGTGTGTGTACGAACAGCGCATGGACTTCGGGTTACACGTCCTTTGGATTAAAAACAACAACAAACCCAAACAAAACAAAGCGCTATCCGAGACGGCCGGCTACAGTCACTCAGTCTCCTTCATTCAACCGTCGTGCTGTTCAGAATGCCTCACGCGCTCGCGGGAGAATCACTCGGCTCGTGAACCGTGTGCGCTGAGCTCGCGCTGCCTGACGCGCGCTCACTGGCTCGCTGGCGCGCGCGCCGTCCAACTGGAGCCTGCGCGATACTGCATGCAACAAGTTTCCTGTCTGAATTAGGAAACCAAAAGGCTAAAGAAAACACTTTCTTACAGCGGAACGGGGGCAGAGGAGGAACACGACACTACGCCCTCTCACATAAATAATAATAATAGTAATAATAATAATAATAATTCTACACTATTTCTACCCTAGTAAGACTACCGAATATCCAAACAGAGATGTCCCCAAGGCTCCGTTCAGGTGGGGTTGGAGAAACAGCGCGTGGCCGTGCTAACCGGGCGCGCACAGGTCCCGGGCGTGAGACTCTCGCGCTGCGGCTGCGATTGACAAGAAACAACAAGTGAACCGTACACGCGCGGACCGCGTGGCTCCGCCCCTCAGCCCTGATTGAGGCCTGGTTCTGACCAATCAAATGTGCCTCTACCGGTCTCGAGCGCGAAAGCCACCGGACTGGTTCTCCGAGGGGCGGGGCGATGATTAGGGGCGGGGCAATGACGAGGGGCGGGGCCGGAGTGATGCTGTTCTTTTGGCTAAACACGAACCCACACGCCATGGTGAGGAAAGTTTCCAAACACCACAGGTTACCATGGCAACCAGAGCTGACGCGCCATTTGGCATGCGGTGTGTGATTTGTCAACGCAGGATACATGTCGGCTGTTGTTAAATACTCTGCCTTCAGGCTGTGTTAAAAATGAAGATGTTCAGCTTTCTCATTGAATTCTTTGATTCCAACATTTATTTTGTCCAAGACACTGTACAGTCAGTGTATACGAATATATATATATATATATATATATATAAATATATATATATATATGTATATACACAGATGCTCCCCGAGTTATGATCGCCCGACTTATGATTTTTCGAAGTTACGATGATGATTGTGATTTGCTAAAAATTTTTAAAATTTTGAAAATATTTAAAATTCGCAGGCAGGCATCGATGGCAGGACAGCATGACAGCGTATGACGTACGCGGACGTTCAGACGACGCCCGGAAATGCCACACTTTCCTCCGTAACTCAGTTACCTTGTGTATCGGTGTACTGTACAGGGCATTACCTAAGCGGCGGCTGTCTGTAGACGGAGCTCAGTATTTGTGTAGCGGGGTGTCACGGGTGGACGGAGCTCAGAGACACAGTGCTGCGGCCCACATCATACAGGTGTGTGGATCTGTCTGACAAACATTCACTTTTGACAGAAATGTGATTTAAATGAAATCTCGCTTAATTGTTAACTCACTCCACAGCATGAAATATCGGTCTGTTAGCAAAACGGAGCACATAAAGAGCTCGTAGCACTGTGGAGCATGATATGAAACTCTACAAAATAAATATTAAAACAACTGCACTTCAACTGTTAATATAACTACCTATTCCTTAAAACAAAAACAACACAACAGGACTACACAATCATTCACTTTACCATATTAGAACTTTACAATTCATTTTCAGCATGAGCAGCATTAAACACTCCCCTCTGCCTCAATCAGGAAGTTAACAATGGCATAAAGACGGCACTCTTAAAGCGACAGGACACAGAATACACACACTTGCAAAGTGCACTTTTTTCTTAAATGGGACTGTGGTCTGAACATAAATATTTTAACTAATTAAATGAAAGAACATTTGAGATGTTGGTGAAGTTTCAAACAAAAATGAAAACAATAAATTATAAACATTATAATTTCAGCATGGTTACATAAACTAGGCTAAGCTAGGCTGAGATACCTAAGCTAGGCTAAGTGGTTCAACACAGTTGTTCAACTTACGATGTTTTCGACTTACGATGGGCGTGGCCGAACGCATCTCCATCGTAACTTGAGGACTATCTGTACATATA
>JAQLOM010170279.1:0-11347 GCA_030068315.1 Chrysichthys thysi | reverse complement strand
AAGCCACAGGGCCGCAGCATAAGGATGAAAGAGCCGCATGAGGCTCCAGAGCCGCGGGTTGCCGACCCCTGGCCTAGCCGGAACGCAGACCTAAATCCAGCTAAATATCTGTGGAGTTATCTGAGGCAGGCTGTGCACAGGAAATACTCTCACAATTTGACTGCTCTAGAATGTTTTCATAAGAAAGAGTAGGAGAAAATTGCTAGATCAAGATGAAGCATGATGATAGACCCTTACCCAAAAAGACTGAGTGGTATAATAAAATCAAACAGTGCTTCAGAAAAGTAGTGGTGTATTTAGTCATGTGCAAATGCATGCTATTTTTATTAATGTTTTCATTTTCATTTTTTTACATTGTAATTTCACACTGAGTGTAGGAAAAAATTATTTCATGATTTATCATAGTTTTTTTTTTTTTTTAGTTCACTGGTTAAACGTTAAATGGCCTACTACAGGCCTCTGATCTGGGTTGTGTTGTGTCACTTGTTTGTGTTGCTTTGATGTAGGTGCAGCTTTGGCTAGCACTGAACATACTATTCTCGTTTATAGACAAGATAAAGCTGTTGGAGTTAAGGACACTCCCCTATCCTGGCTTAGGTCTTATTTGACAGATTATCAGTTTGTTGATGTAAAATGTAACTTCTTTACACATGATGAGGTAAAAATTGGTGTGATAAAAGGTTCTGTTTTAGACCCACTGCTTTTTTCCTTATACAGTCGTCCCCCGCAATACCGCGGTCACCTCTCGCGGATTCACTTCATCGTGGATTTTCAAATTTTGATTCAAGGAATTTTTTGGCTTTCGCGGGACTCTGGAATAAAAAATATCATTTTAAAAAAATGTTCATTCAAACATTATAATAACATTTAAATCGAAATAAAACAGTATGCACTGTATTTCATCAGCGGAAAAAAAGAGAAAGTGGCTCATAGCCCACTTCCGCTTCAACTCGTGAACAGGAAGTGACCTCACCAGCAGTAAGTACGCATGTAGGATTTTATATGTTAAAATTACATTTGTTTAAGAGTGTAGTAAGTGTTTAAGAGCATAGGATGTGTTTAAGAGAGTGGGAATGATTTATATATATCAGGCGGACTAGTCACGTGATTGTGAGGGGGTGTTAAGATTGGTTATGGCGGATGTAAACAAGTGACCTCACCGGCGCGTTCTCAGCCTAGTAGCGTCGTTTGCTGTGAGTCTAGCTCCTCAGCACTCAGCTCCTCCGGTACTGTGAGTTTTGCGCCTCTTTCCCATACGCTTTCCCCATCGCCATTTCCACAGATTAAATCATCCGATTGGCTCAGTGACCGTTCATCTCATCTGGTCAGTGCCCTTATAGAATTTTATATGTTGTAATAATGACGTATGTTTAAGAGTGCAGAAAGTGTTTAAAAGCATGGGAAGTGTTTATAAGAGTGTGGGAAAGGTTAATAAGAGAGTGGAAATGGTTTATAAAGCCTGAAAATATTTATAAATAATAAAAATTAATGTGACACGGCAGTATCGTGGTTTTACCTTTCGCGGGGGGTTCACTGTAAATGCTACCACTGGATATTATATAGTATTAGCTTCCACTATTATGCTGATTACACACAATGGTATGTTTCAGTAAAGCCAGATGAGAGACACCAGCTTAATAATGTTGAGAATGTATAAAGGACATTAGATACTAGACCAGGGGCTCTTAAAGTATGGGTCGCGACCCAAAAATGGCTCGTGAGGCCCTGCAAAATGGGTCACGAGGGCATGACAAAAAAAAAATTTCTTAGAGAAAAAACATCCCCCGGTCGCCGAATTTTAGCGGCGCGCACAACCCACCCTGGTCGCCAGATTATAACAGCACGCAACCCCAACACCCCCCCCACCCCCCCGCTCGCAACATTTCACTGCGGGTGGGGGTGGGGGTGTTGGGTTGCGATATACCCACCGGACCTGAATTTGGGTCGCACCCAAAAAAGTTTAAAAACCACTGTACTAGACGATTATTATCTTCCTTCTACTTAATTCTGACAAAACCTAATTGTACTACGAACAATTACAGCTAGACGTTAGCATTCTGATTACATAGTAACTCCGGATGGTCTTTCTGGGGCAGTGGTAGCTCAAGGGATTAAGACGTTGGGCTACTGATCGGAAGGTTGGGAGTTCAAATCCACGCACCACCAAGCTGCCACTGCTGGGTCCTTGAGCAAGGCCCTTAACCTGTAATTGCTCAGTTGTATAAAATGACAATAATGTGACATATGAAGACATAAAAGACCTTGATGTGATTATTGATGCCAGTCTTTTTTATTTGTAGCTCATGTAGATAATGCTCCTTGGATAGTGTTCTTTCATCTCAAATATTGCTAAGATAAGAAATATCTCTTAGAATAGAATTACCTCTTGTTTAGATTACTGTAATGCTTTACTTTGTGAATGTTATGGTAGGTGAATAAACAAACTCCACTTAGTCTAGAATGCAGCAGTAAGAGTTCTTACTAGAACCAGAAGACACAGCCATCACCCCTATCTTATCCACACTGCATGGCTTCCAATGAAATTTCACACTGTTCATAAAATACAACTACTGACTGATAAAGTAAGGAATAGTTTTGTGCCATACTACCAGAACAAATGTCTGGTCTTTTATGATCTGCCACACCTACCTGCCCTGCTGTAAGTTGGTACCTTGAACAGTGAAGGCTTAAGCAGGGGGCAGAGTCTTCTCTTACAAAGCCCCACAGTAATGAAACAGCTTTCCAATTAGTGTTTGGGACTCTGATGCAGTTTCAGTCTAGTCTAGGCTGAAAACATTTTTATTTCCTCAGAGTTTTTGTTAATAGCTATATATTAGGTAATGGAGTAGATCTGGATGGGGTCTTGGGCATAAAGTGTTTTGGTAAACTGGGATGGCAGGATGCTGTCTCCCTCCCAACCCACCTTGAACCTTTCCATGTTCACTCAGATTTGTTGACAGTCAAGTGGCTGTCTGTTTTATATCCCAGGGTGCCTTCAAGTTTGCGTTACCCTCAGGCTCTTCCTTTTTAGTTGTGTTGGCATAGGTAGTCTTGCTGGAGTCCCTTCTTGCACTCAGCACACAATGTACACTGTTTTTAACCATTACATGACAGTGAGTACAACTAAAAATCTTTTCACTCTATCTACCTGTGCTAATTCTGAGATACCTATTATCTTGACCAGGTCTGCTCACCACACTGGTTTGATCCATCCTGATGTCCTACTTCTGGTTGGAGTTCTCATCATTTGGAAACCATTCTCTCATGCTGAGAATGGTCCACTATGAATAACCTGGACAAGCACTTAGAAACCATGAAGATGGCATTGGAGTGCTGTTGATGCAAGTGGTTTTGCTACAATGGCTTAGGCCTAAAATTGCCATGATAACATTAATTGGAACAAACGGTTTTGCAAGTCTCCATTCATGAACATTTGATAATAGACTTCATGTTAAAACTATAGAGAACTTCTTGGCTACACAAATTTACATTTAGTACACAGTTATAGAAGCCAGATATTTTTAATTGCACTGTCCAGTGGGTTCCCTTCTGGGTCTGGGTCCTCTCAAGGTTTCTTCCTCATGTCATCTCTGACAGTTTTACCTTGCCTCCTTTGGCAGTGTTTTGCTCATTAGGAATAAATTTATTTCTCTATAAGCGGAATTTATGTTTCTCTAAAGCTGCTTTGTGACAATGTCAATGGTGAAAAACAGTATATCATTAATTTGAGTTAGAAGAAGTTTCTGGGTTTGAACTTTGCGGATGACTTTGGCCTCTTTGTGTGGAGTTTGCATTCTTCCATTCTTCCTGTGCCTGCATGGGTTTCCTCCTGTCATGAAGGCGGCACTGAACACGTCTTAATAGTGACACAAATAAGATTTATTAATAGAAGTGCAGAAAAACAACATCACAGTTCAAAGCAGGAAAAGGCTCGTCTGCTCTATAAGGCTGGAATTAACATCAGCCTATAGATACCACAACGTGGTTTGGCTGACGTCCAGAAGGCAGGTGAGTGCTACGACTGCGTATGCTCACGCAGAGAGCCGACGAGGAGAGTAGCGACACCGCGCTTACTCAAAAGTCCCTGCACAAATACATGGTGCATACACAGACATTAAAACACGACAACACAAGGGTGCCCAGTCAACTAGCTAGAGGCGACTGGCAGGTATATATAGGTGCGGCTTTATAGAGATCAGCTGTGTGTGATTGCGTGTGTGAAGAGGAATGTGGTGCAAAAGGAAAAACCCGGTCAGAACTTAGGAGAGGTGGAACGGTGCTGAGCAGGTCAGCCGCCTGTCGGCCTGACACCTCCAAGCACTCTGGTTTCCTCCCACAGTCCAAATTTTGGTTATACACAATGTAAGTAGACAGATTTGTTCCATATGAGCTTTCTAATCGACATGTGTCAAGTTTCAATATCCTGTCAGCTTACATCATTTTAGTATGTGTTTAATTGGCTTACTCATTACTTTCACAAATTTTATGGAATGTCAGTAAGTAAGAAAAAGTATACCCTCAAGTGAGAAAAAAAACTTTTCCTTCCTACAACCCGAATTCCAGAAACATTGGGATGTTTTTTAAATTTGAATAAAATGAAAACTAAAAGACTTTCAAATCACATGAGCCAATATTTTATTCACAACAGAACATAAATAACATAAATGTTTAAACTGAGAAATTTTACAATTTTTTGCACAAAATGAGCTCATTTCAAATTTGATGCTTGCTACAGGTCCCAAAAAAGTTTGGACAGGGGCATGTTTACCATGGTGTAGCACAGTGGTTCTTAAACTTTTTTGGGCACAACCCAAATTCAGGTCCGGTGGGTATGTCAAGACCGAAGCATGAATAAAGCATGAATCTCAAAAGTTACTTATTAGCTATAGCAGTGTTTTTTCAACCAGTGTGCCATGTGAAAATACCAACCCCCCGGTCGCAACATTTGAACGCCTTCCCTGAAATAGCTATCATCTGGAGGGGAGCATATGTTGCTCTAAAACCTTTATATACCATTCATCATTCATAGTTCCTTCCAAAACATGCAAGCTGCCCATACCGTATGCACTTATGCCCCCCATACCATCAGAGATGCTGACTTCTGAACTGAACACTCATAATACACATGAAGGTCTCCCTCCTCTTTAGCTCGGAGGACACAGCATCCATGATTACCAACAAGAATGTCAAATTTGGACACATTTAACCAAGGAACACTTTCTGACTTTGAAACAGTCCATTTCAAATGAATCTTTGCCCACAGGACAAGATGGCTTCTGGAGCATGCTCAAATATGGCTTCCTTTTCACATGACAGAGCTTTAGTTGGCATCTCCAGATGGCACGGCGGATTGTGTTTGCTGACTGTGGTCTCTTTGAAGTATTCCTGGGCCCATTTAATAATGTCATTGACACAATGATGCTGATGAGTGATGCAGTGTCGTTTGAGGGCCCGAAGACCAGAGGCATCTAATAAAGGTCTTTGGCCTTGTCCATTACAGACAGAGATATCTCCAGTTTCTCTGAATCTTTTGATGATGTTATGCACTGTAGATAATGAGATTTGCAAAGCCTTTGCAATTTGATGTTAAGGAACATTGTTTTTAAAGTATTCCACAATTGATTGGAGAGCCTCTGCCTATCTTTACTTCTGAGAGACTCTGCCTCTCTAAGACATCCCTTTTATAGCTAATCATGTTACAGTCCTGATATCAATTAACATAATTAGTTGTTAGATGTTCTCCCTGCTGAATCGTTTGAAACTTTCTTGATTTTTAAGCCATTTGTTGCCCCGCGCCAAATTTTTTTGGGACCTGCAGGCATCAAATTTGAATGTGTTCATTTAGTGTTTAAAGGTGTACAAGGTTGCAGTTTAAACATTTATTATCTATGTTCTCTTGTGACTAACATATTGGCTCAAGTAATTTGAAAGTGTTTTAGTTTTCCTTTTATTCAACTTTAGTTTCATGTGTAAAACAAATTTATGTCCCATTTTTTCTGGAATTCGGGTTGTAATTCTGCTTCAGAATAATAGTTAAATATTCATTTCCCCACCAATCCAACCTTCCAGGTGTCTTAAAATATTTCACACTATGTAATAATTTTGTTCCCATACTCACCATGTTATTTCATGTGCATTGTTACATAAAATGAAAGTAAATATTCTGAATCTGAAAATAATCAAATTTATTAATTGTGCATAGCAATTTCTCTTCTACAGATTATCCACATTTATTTGATTGGCTTTTTTGAGTCATCAGCATATAATGGCATGTGGTTTGTCTACTTTAAAAATACACTGAAATCTCTTCTGACTCCATACTGCCCAGACTGAAAATTAATAGCTAAAATTGTGCAGTTCACTTCAGTAATTTTCTACTGTGTACTGTAAAATATTTCTACAATGTTGCAGCCTTCAGCAACTAAAAAAAGATTCTTTTTAATTTGTATGTTTACAGTTATTTTTTCTTAGTCCCACAACCTAATTCTCTTAGACCTGTGGACATTCAGTCATGCCTAATACATACCATAACATAGGTTGTTTTGTTTTGTCTTCCTAGTTAAAGCACATTAGTGACACTACATACCACTCTAGAGAAGAAAGGTCATAGCCACCCAATTTCCCTTTTAAATCAGGCGTGTTCCTATTGATTAGCAATGGCACAATCAGCAGAAACAGGCTGGGCATCAAGCCTACACTAACCTGCAGTGTGGTGCTGTCCTCATACAAAAAGTGAGATGAAAAGCTAGTGATAGGGAAAGTCTATACTTTGATTACCCTGTGATCTCCCAAGTGGGAACTTAGCTTGAAAGGACATTAGTTTGGAAGAAAGCACACCATTCATGAGCAAATGACTATGCTGTATTTGCTGCTGGTGTGCTGTCCATCATAGGCTGTACAGCATAGTGTGCTCATTGGTTTGAATAGGTTTATGGGTCTTAAGCTTATCAGTAATGAATCAACTGTCCAAGTATCCGTGATTCACTATTCCAACTTGTGTATTTTGGTTCCCTCTCCTTTACCACATGGCACATCAGCACTCACACCTAAGTGTATGCGCTCACAGGTAACTCAGTGAGCTAAGACTGTACAGAGGTAAGTAAGAACATGATAAATCCTTAAGAGGTTAAATCCTGCTCTGGGCAGTAAAAAGATCTTAAGCTTATTAGCAAGGCATTGTAATCTCATTATTTCTGCTCATCCATATTGATTCCATGTGGCTCTGGTTCTTCAAGAATTAGAGGGTTCCTTATTGTGGTCTGACCCATCCTGAGTGCACCCCATAACAGAATGGCTGCACTATCTCAGGATCCAGTGAGCTTGGTGCTTGGTGCTTCCTTGACGGTAATGGGCATATGAGAGAAAAAAACAGCCTTACATTTACAATCATGCACTTCTACCCTTACACATCTACAATTACATTGTAACAATCCAGACATTGTTATAATCACGTAACACTTCCCCCATGCCTTCTCTTGCATTCAGCCATGAAGTTGTTCTGGCAGCTCTCCCTGAGGTCAGATTGCCAACTCCCCAGCCCTGCATAGGGAAAGCCAGAGGGTCAGCACATTTATCATACAATGCTAGCTGATTTTCAAGATGTACCCCTCACAGTTTCCAACCAAATGGGCCAAAATAATAAATATGATTGCCTTACAGACCAGTGGGGTATTGGTATGGGCGACTGCATTGTGAAACCCGTAAAGTGACACCCCCAGCCACACTCCTTGCTTCTACTGCCAATATAAAGAGCACCATCAACCACCCACCTGACAGGGACTGACTACCCTTGTTTTGCACTTGGAACACCTTTCATTTTATGTCACATGGGTTGCAGAGTTAGAACTGGTTCTAGGGTTTCCATGGTTACAAGACCATAATCCAATAATTGATTGGCCTACCCAATCCATATCAGTTTGGGGCTCCCGCTCCTCCCAAAGCTGCCTAAAGAGCATGCAGTTCCCAATGGTGCCCCTGTCTAAACCAGTAGACTTCTAACAAGTCTCATCAGACTATTGGGACCTCCAAGAGGTCTTCTGCAAAAGTAAGGCACAAACAGTGCCTCCACACCAGCCTTTTGATTGTGTCATTAAGCTGCTTCCAGGACTTGTGCCATCATGGGGTAGGCTGTTCTTGCTCTTGCCTCCAGAACATCAGGCTATGGAGGACTACATCAAAGAGGCTTTAGTAATGGGCTTCATTTGTCTATCTAAGGCACCCACAGGAGCAGTATTTTCCTTTGTACAGAAAAAAGGGGGACCTAAGCCACAGAATATTGCTGCCTGAATGCCATTACCAGAAGGGCTGATAGCCCCTGCTGCTAATCAATTGAGCATTTGAGTGCCTACAGCAGGCAAAAATCTTCTCAAATTTGCACCTGAGTTGTGTGTAAAATCTCATCTGCATTAAGGTGGGAGATGAAAAACAGCATTCATGCTGGCATGACATTACAAATATCTAGTCATGCCATTTGGTTTGATGAATGCCCCGACAGTTGTCCAAAGATTTATCAAGAAGGTGGCCCTCCAGGAGGTCCTGTATTAGTATTTGGTCATCTGATTTTTAAAAACACCCAAAAGGAACACATAGTCCATATATTTTTAATTGTCCAGATTCTTCTGCAATTTTATGTGAAGCTAGAGAAACTGCAATTTCATATCACAACTGTCTCCTTCCTGGGGTTCATGGTATTTCAGGGCAGCCTAAGCATGAACCTGGCTAAAATCAGGACCATTTCTGAGTGCTCCCCAACACTTTCTAGGCTTTGCCAATTTCTTCATTCTGGTTCTGGAATTTTAGCTCTTTGGCAGCCCCACTTGAGGCTGGGTATAAAGAACATCGAATCGGATGCTCCTTCAAGACAGTGGGATACAGAACCACTGTAGCCTATGATCCAGGCCAGGCCACCAAGAAATTTTATGCTCTCTCAGGCATATAACTTCAGGCACTGTCTTGCAGTCACATGTCCCCATTTTCAGTGCACCTGGGATGTTCAGACATTTGTGGCAGCTTGTTCTGTTTGTCTGATGTAGGCCTCTCACATGCCCACATGTGCACCTCCACCCCATGTAAAGATCCTTGAGACCCTTGTCCCATATATCAGTCGATTTCTTACTGGTTTGCCAGCCTCCCAGGGACTGCGAGTTTATCCCAATGACAAAGCTTCCCTTGGCCAAGGAGACCAGGGACCAGGGATCCCAATTTGCCATCTAATTCTGGAAGGAATTTTGTCACCTTCTAGGGACCATATCAGTCTGTTGTCCAGTGGCCAGAATGAGAGGGTCAGCAAAAGACTTGGAGCAATTGCTCATGAGCTTAGTGTTGACCAATCACTCCTCCTGGTCACAGCAACTTGACTGGATGGAATATGTCTACATTACCCTCTGGCTCACCTCCTTGAGCATGTTTCCTTTGAGGGGCAGTTTTGGTACCCCCTGCCCATGTTTTTGTTCCAGCAGCAGAGCACCTGGTGCAACAATGCTGTCACACATGGGACAATGTCCAGCAGACACTGCTAACTGCCAGACACTGGGCAGTCCATTTGGTTGGTCAACCATCATCGGCAGCTGGCTTGAACATTCAGCTCCCTGGAATTAAGGAAACAGGCTCCTCAGAATATTGGGCCTTTTAAGTTGTTCCACAAAATTAACTGGTGGCCTAGCACCTTGCTCTTCCATGGTCTGTCAGGATTCACGCCATGTGTTAGAGATTAAGCTGGTCCTCTGGAGTCCACTGATGGCTTCTGCCCTGCCCATGCCAATGCTCATCATTGATGGGTCTCAGGCCTTTACAGTAAGATGCATTTTAAACATGCATCAAGACCATGGGCATATTCAGTATCTGGTAGATTGGAAGAGTGGAGGATTGCTTGTGGGATCCCGCCCAGTACATCCTGGACCTGGTCTTGATTGTGACCTTCTGTATGGGTCATATTCTCCCATAGTCCAAAGACATGCACAGAGGGGATTAGGCTAATTAGCTACTCTAAATTGCCTGTATGTGTGAATGTGAGTGAAAGTGACTATTTGTCACATGTGAAACAAACCACAGCAGAGCATAGTGTGACACAGTGAAATGAACTCTCTGCATTTGACCCATTCA
The DNA here is from genome assembly GCA_030068315.1 of Chrysichthys thysi. Lineage (NCBI taxonomy): Eukaryota > Metazoa > Chordata > Actinopteri > Siluriformes > Claroteidae > Chrysichthys > Chrysichthys thysi. The sequence continues at coordinate 1,246 of JAQLOM010170279.1, read as the reverse complement.
CCCTTGTGAAACAGGGGGCAGCTGAACAACACAGCACCCGGGCAGCAGTGCTTGGGGACAGTACCTTGCTCAGGGTACCTCAGGGTACCTTGTCGGTCCTGAGCTTTGAACCCACAACCTTCGAAGGGCCAATGCCCTGACAGCTAGGCTACCACTGCCCTGTGGCATGAATGATTGTGAATGGTTGTCTGTCTCTGTGTGTTGGCCCTGCAGTGGATTGGCGATTTTCTCAGGGTATACCCTGCCTCTCGCCCGAAGTCAGCTGGGATTGGCTCCAGCTCCCCCCTTGACCTGAAGAGGATTAAGTTGCAGAAGACGAGTGAGTGAGTGAGTAAGAGGGAGTGCCTACATATTACACATTTACATTCGTCAGTTAATATCAATCACTGTCTGGTTCTGTTGTTTGTGTTACGAGTTATAACTTACTGTCCAGCTACCCATATAGGCATCAGCAAAAGGGCAGAATTAATATGGCCTCACCATGCCCTCTTTCTGTTTAGTCAATGTAAACTTTGTGTATGTTATGTCTATCTGTTTTTAATCAGGCTTTGGTCTCTGAAAATCCACTTCCCTGCCATATACTGTACCGCACTCTGTCAGAAGAGAGTATGTGCAGTAATCGCAGGGGCTCATCCTATGCCAGCTCCTGCAGCTCAGTGCTTGGCCAGATTCAACCAAATGATATACTGTTCAGCAGCACTCAACCTTACCACAGCACTCTCCCCCCTCGCTTTGGCTACAGCCAACCTGTATCCAACCTCCGAAGTGAGTACTTTTATTGTTACCAAAAAGTCAAAAGAAGGTTTCTTTATCTCTTTTTATCACCAAACTTTAGCCATTATTTTATCATAGAAGATGTTTAGTTTGTGGAAAGTCACATTGCAGTAACAATAATAATAATAATAATAATAATAATATATATATATTATTATTATAATATATACATATATATATACACACACTACCATTCAAAAGTTTGGGGTCACCCAGACAATTTTGTGTCTTCCATGAAAAGTCACACTTTTATATACCACATGAGTTGGAAAATAAATAGAAAATATAGTAAAGACATTGACAAGGTTAGAAATAATGATATTTATTTGAAATAATAATTGTTACCTTCAAACTTTGCTTTCGTCAAAGAATCCTCCATTTGCAGCAATTACAGTATTGCAGACCTTTGGCATTCTAGCTCAAGGGTTTTCTAACCATCCATTAGCCTTCTGATGATTACAATGAGCAAACA
>JAQLOM010170208.1:0-11353 GCA_030068315.1 Chrysichthys thysi | reverse complement strand
ACTGCTCAGTTGTATAAATAAGATAAATGTAAGTCGCTCTGGATAAGAGCGTCTGCCAAAATGACTGTAATGTAATGGTAACAATGAATGGATTATACCAGCCAGAAGAACAGGGTCAAAAAACAGTGGATATGAAATACCTACAGTGGCAGCGCGGGCATGGTCGAGTGCTGCTTGCCGGCGGGGGAGCAAAGTCAGGGAAGGGGAGTGGTGAGTGATTGAAAAGCCAAAGTAAAGTCAATCTCCCAACAAGTTCACCTTGTGGGTCTCCGCCTCCTCCTTTGCCATACCAGGGTCTACCACGGTGGTGCCGAAACTCAGGACATTGCAGAGTACGCAGCCCATGGATTCCTTCCTGTTTGCTAGCCTGGTGCAGATGCTTGCCACCTCCTGCCAGGCCCAGAATGAGGAGCTGCTTTCCCTTCGGCAGGACCAACGCTTCTAGGTGCAAGCTGGGTCCAGTGTCACGACCCGTCGTCGCTGGCCCGAGCAGTCAAGCTAGCAGAGGACCATCTGGCGGTGGGGCCAGAGGCTGGTGAACCTCGTTGGTCTCTCTCTCTCTCCTTCCCCTCTCTCCTGTCCCCCATGTGTCCCTTCTACCCTGCCCCTCCTTCCCATGTCTGTTCGTGCCCTTATCCTTGCCTTGTGGAGACGGATGTTCAGTTCCTCCCAGCTCGCCATGCGAGTCAGCAGGGCTGACCCTGTCCGTCTGTTTAGTGCATTTTCCCATTCCCAGGCGTCCCTCACTCAAGCTGCCAGGGCCGAGGGTAAGAACATCAGGGCTGGAACTTCACCAGGACCAGTGGGGCGCAATTGAGGTCGGGACGGTGGTCCGGATCCCCGTTGCGTTGGCGGTTGCCCCCAATCAGGCCGGAGTGTATTGCATACCGATGAGTATTCAAGGGGTTACATGCTTCGGGTTGCGGTCAATCCACCAGGGCAAGTCAAGGCATGGTACCAGGTACTGAACGGGTGGTGAAGGTACACGAGGATATCCATGAGTATCCACTGGTGCCGCTCCAAATACAATTTCAGGGACAAAATCATAGAGTCGAGGCAGTGGTTAGTCCACGCCTCACCCACCCGCTGATTCTGGAAACGGATTGGCTGGAGTTAGATAGACTTTTAAAAGACCTGATAGTGGGTGGGTCCTGTCGAGATAGGTCACAGGGAAAGCCCCGCTTAATGCTCACTGGGGAGGCAGTCTCAGAGCCATACACATCATACACGGGCTCCCCTCCCTCTGGGGAATCCCCTAGAAGATTTCCCCTGGAGCAGATGCAGGACGACACTCTGACGCACGCATTTGACCAAGTGAAAGTAATTGATGCTCAAACGCTCCAGCCGGGTGCCGCAACGTCCTATCTGTATTTAGCTATTATTAGAGAATGATTATATCAAGTGAGGCAGGACACTCAGACAGGGGAACAGGTCACTCAGCTATTGATTCCAAAGAGCCACCAGGAACCTATCCTCCAGGCGTCTCATTATAATCCAATGGCAGGGCACCTCGGACAAAATAAAACACTAGCCCATCTCATGGCCCAATTTCTATATGCCAGCAGGTGAGCGGCCATTCCATGGGTTCTGTTGCAGCCCCTCCCTCCAATTATGATGAGTGAATGAATCTCATCAGGCCATTAGATAGGTCCACACGGGGTATCACTTTGTCTTGGTTCTGGTGGACTACGCAACATGATACCCCGAAGCAGTGCTGCTCCACAACATCTCAGCACGTAGTGCTGGAGGCACTCTTCAAAATGATCTCCTGGATGGGGATCCCGAAAGAGATCCTTACCAACCAGGGCACAACGTTTATGTCACGCACGCTCTGCAAACTCTATGAATTGCTGGGGATTAAGTCAATTCACACCAGTGTGTACCATCCCCAAACTGATGGTCTGGTCAAACGATAAAATCAGACGCTAAGAAATTTTCAATCGTAAATTATAAGGGAAGACTCATGAAACTGGCATCAGTGGCTCAAGCCCCTGTGGTTCGCAGTACGTGAGGTCCCCCAAGCCTCCACGAGATTTTACCCATTCGAATTCTTGTATGGGGGAAGCCCCACGGGATCCTAGACATGCTGCGTGAAAATTGGGAGGAGGGCCCTACTTAGAGCAAAAGCGAAATTCAATACATTCTTGACTTGCACGCAAAACTCCACACTCTCTCATGGCTAACCCAGGAGAAATTGTGGCAAACGCAGGAACATCAGGCTCGGCTGTACAACAGGGGTATGTGCCTTTGGGAGTTCATAGCGGGAGATAAAGTCCTCGTCTTACTGCCCACCTCACACTTGAAATTACTCGCCAAGTGGCAAGGACCCTTTGAGGTCAGACGGTGGGTTGGGGAGCTCAACTACGAGGTTAAGAAGATGGATAGGGTGGGGTACATCAAATTTACCACCTCAACCTCCGAAAGCGCTGGGTCAAGGAGGTACCTGTGGGGCTAGCGACAGTAGTTCCGTAGAGGGCGGAGCTGGGACTGGAGGTGAGCTCAAAACCCACCTCACATCACACCCCGGTCCCCTGCGAAGACCACCTCTCACCATGGCAGCTCACAGAGGTTGCCAAGTTGCAACAAGAATTCTTGGACATGTTCTCACCCCTCCCTGGCCGCACACACCTGGTGGAGCACCACATAGAGACCTCCCTGGCCGTAGTTGTACGTACATGCTCTTATCGCCTTCCACAACATAAGAAAAAGGTAGTTCAGGAGGAGCTTCAGGCTATGCTCAAGATGGGCATAATCAAGGGATCCCGCAGTGACTGGAGCAGCCCGGCGATTTTGGTTCTCAAAATCGATGGGACAGTCCGGTTCTGTGTGGAGGGTTAACGAAGCGTCGAAGTTCGACGCCTATCCAGTGTCATGCATTGAACGAGTGGCTCAATCGGATAGGTGCCACTCGCATTTTTTTTTCGACACTGGACCTAATTAAGGGCTATTGGCAGATCCCCATGATGCGTTTATCCCATGAAAAGATGGCCTTCTCAACTCTGTTTGAATTTCACATTGGCTTGCAACAATTTGTCACATTTCCATTTGGCTCATTCGGGGCTCCGGTGACTTTCCAGCGGCTCATGGATAGAGTCCTCCGCCCTCATGGTGCCTATGCTGCAGCCTTCTTAGATGACATTCATCTACAATAATGACTGGTCTTGGCACCTTGAGCACCTGAGGGCGGTCCTTGAGTCACTAAGGTGCACGGGGTTCATGGTTAACCCGCGGAAGTGTGCAATTGGACAGGTGGAGGTACGGTATCTGGGACCACGGGCAGGTGCATCCCCAAATTGAGAAGACTGCAGCGATTGCTGCCTGCCAGATGAACAAGACCAAAAAGGGGGTGTGGTAGTTCACGGGGCTTAACTTTTCGGATGTTACCAACCCACTGACTGACCTCACTAAAAAGGGATCCCCAGATCCAGTCCAGTGGACAGAGCAGTGCCAAGGTGCTATATATCAGCCATAAGCTCTCTATGCGAGAGAGCAAATACAGCACAATTGACAAAGAATGCTTGGCCATCAAGTGGACAGTCCTTACTCTCTGCTATTACCTCCTGGGATGCTTGTTCATCCTCTGTTTGGACTACGCCCTGCTCCAGTGGCTCCATCGCATGAAGGATGCCAACACGTGGAACACCCGTTGGTATCTGGCTCTCCAGCCATTAAATTTTGAGGTGGTCCACAGGCCAGGGGAGCAGATGGTCGTGGTGAACTTTCTCTCTTGGCCCGGGGGGGGGTTGCGGGGGAGCATAGTCAGGGAAGGGGAGTGGTGAGTGAGTACACCTGGGGATCATTAACTGTGTGTTTTTATTCCCTACAGTCAGTTGTGGAGGGGATCACTACAGGCGACTGGAAAGCTGTATGATTGTGTCTGTGTGTTTAACTTTACGTTTGACCTGAAAAGCCAGAATACTCCCAACAAGTTCAACTTGTGCCTCCTCCTTTGCCATACCAGGGGCTATCACATCTACAAACCAGTTATAAAATGGCAAGGACTTTGAAGTAAATATTTTTTTTTTATGTTATTAGAACATTTTCCACCCTCAACATGAAATAAAAACATACAAAAATTAAGTGAAAAACAATCACTGTGTGGAAAAATAGGGAAAAAATTAACTTTAATTTTTTAATAAAAATTAAACAAAAAACCCTGGTTGCATGATTGTGCACTTTTATGATTGGGTACATGGCCATGTTCAGAATGAATCAATCACATGCAATCTCATTGAAAATTGATTAACCCCAAATAATGTCTAAGAAATTTATAATGTAGGATTTTCAAAAATAATGTATATTTTTGACATCACTTTGGTTTCATCTGTATGCTGAAGCTACAAAGAGCTTTCAGCCTACACAGTACATCATTTGTCAAAGATATTGACAAGAGAAGAATGTAAAAGAATTTTTAAAAAATGTTAGCTGTACCATGGAACTCCATGAAGTTCCTCAACAAATGAAGAAATAGAATGATATAAAAAAAAAAACCTTTGAATAAAACAGGCTGACTTGGGTTAGTGACTTTAAACTTAAATATCTAAATACTTTTGTTCTGACTGGCTAACTGAAATCATGGGTGTGGATGACAAAGCCAGTTAGCCAGTTAGTGTTAACCTGGGCAACAGCAGAAGACTAAAGCACCAGTTAAAATTAAAATGCTCTGTCAAAATGTAATACTTCTCAGTAATTTAATGATTACAGATGTTGTGATATCCAGACCTGAAATTATAACCAATAAATTATTGAGAATTATTACATTTTGAAGGAGCATTTCTATATGGAAATCAAATAAATTAAGAAAATAATTTTTATGTCTAACAAAGCCTTAATGGTATTGTTGATCTTACAGCAAGTAACAGCAATAACATTCTAGAAAATTAACATACCTACCTCTATTACCTCATTTGTAAGTGTTAGCTAGTGCTAAACAGCCAACAACAAATAGCATACTTATGTTTTTAATACTTACATTTCCTCATCTTTAGTTTTACCAGTCAGATTGTATGGTATATACATATATGTATGGTATTACATATAATACAATGTATTATATTACAATTTTGTTGCTAGTCTTCCACTGTACTGGCCCAGGTTGGTAAAGCAGTCACACATATGCAAACAAAAGGTTTTTGCCAACTGTAGCTTTCCAAATAAGTTAAATCCATTCAGCTCTTATGTCTCTCAGGCTGGGAGTAAGTTTAAGGATGTACACAGAGACAACAGAGCAGTTCCCATGGAATCCTTAAAATTCCAGAGTGTGAAACTGAGAAAAATGACTTTAAAGTTTCTGTTTTGTCCAGACAAAAATATTATAGGTACGACTCACAAAATTTCACAACTAGTTACTAATTGTGAAATTTTGGGAGTCCTACCTATAACATTTAAACTTTAAAGACATTTTTCTAAGTTTCATACTCTGGCAAGTTAAGGTCTTTTGCCTTTGTAGGGCAGTACTATGCTCATGAGTCTTTCCATCTATAAGAAACGAGGAAATTGCTCATATTGTGGAGCTTATTGGGGAATCTCCTTGTTAGCACCTGCAAGAAAGATCCTGGCCCACATCTTGAACAACAGACTGAAACTGACTGCTGAGAAGATCCTTCCGGGGACACAAGCCAGATTCAGACCATCACGTGGAACAGACATTATTTTCTCCTTATATCAACTGCGAGACAAAAACCACCAAGAACAGACTTTCCACCTGGAACCACCTGCCCAACTTACGGGCAAGAACGTCCAAGCAAGAATTGGACTCCGTCATCTTAGAGTCCATCAGTAATAAGAACAAAGACCATCATCCTCAACCTCAAGGGGTTGCCACAATGACAATGCTCTTGAGCTACCCTTCTTTTTGTAATATGGGGAGCCAAATCCAAATGGGCTGTTGAAGCTCATGTTCTCTGAAATTGAACTGGGTTGGCTTGTTTCAGAGTTTGTTGGTTGGTAGGCAGTCTAGATACCCAAATGTATATGCTCAAGCACTGAGAAAATGAATTTCTCATATGTTCCATTTAAAAGGGTTGTGTAGACTTAATATCCACTGTAATATCCACTTTTAATTTTTTTAAAAAGTTACAGCCTGAAATGGACAACATCTATTAAGATTTTAGTTAACAGTTAGAGATAAAATGTATAAATAAATGGTGCTGTATCAAAAAAATATTGCGCTTTGAATACAACACCATTTCCAAATTAGGATGCTAGGACACTGTGTAAAATATAAATCAAAAGGAATTTGATGATTTGCAAATCATGTAAACTTATATTTAATTGAAAATAGAACAAAGACAACATATCAAATGTTAATACTGAGATATTGTATTGTTTATAAAAAAAAAAAAAAAACTGATGCCAGCAACACATTTAAAAAAAAGTTGAGACCTGGTAGAATATACCACAACCAATTACATTAAAAGGCAACAGGCCAGTAACATGATTGGGAATAAAAAGAGCATCCTAGAGAGGCAGAGTCTCTCAGAAGTAAAGTTGGGGACACTACTCCACTTAAGACTGCATAATGATCCTCAATGTAAAATTGCAAAGAATTATCATCTATGGTACAGCATACTGTTAAAAGATTCAGAGAATCCAGATGAATCTCTGAACACATGGGACAAGGCCAAAAAACAATATTAGATGGATGTAATCTCCAGGCCTTGAGGCAGAACTGCATTAAAAACAAACAAAATTCTGTAGTGGAAATCGCTGCATGGGCCCAGGAACACTTTAGAAAATCCTTGTATGAACACAGTTTGTTGCTGTATTCAAAAAATGCAGGTTAAAAATCTACAGTGCAAAGACAAAACAATATACAGTGAACCCCCGCAATACCGTGGTTCACCTCTTGCGGCTTCACCGCGCCGCGGATTTTCAAATTTTGATTCGCGGAATTTTTTGGCTTTCGCGGGACTCTGGAATATAAAATATCATTTTTAAAAATGTTCATTCAAACATTAAAAGAACATTTAAATCAAAATAAAACAGCATGCACTCTATTTCATCAGCAGATGAAAAGTGAAAGCGGCTGTGTACACCACTTCCGCTTCAGCTCGTACACAGTAAGTGACCTCACCAGCAGTAGGTAGGCATGTAGCATTTTATATGTTGTTAAAATTACGTATGTTTAAGAGTGTAGAAAGTGTTTTAAGAGCATAGGACATGTTTACAAGAGTGTGGAAAAGGTTAATAAGAGAGTGGAAATGGTTTATAAAGCCTTAAAATATATATATAAATAATAAAAATTAATGTGACTTCACAGTATTGCGGCTTCACCTTTCGCGGGGCAGCGGTGGAACGTAACCCCCGCGATAGGTGGGGGTTCACTGTATCAACATGAGCCCCAAACAGCTGCCTTCTCTGGGCCTAAGCTCATTTAAGATGATGAAGTGAAAAACTGTCATGGTTCATTTTGATGAATCAATATTTAAAATTCTTTTTGGAAATCATGGGTACTACATCCACTAGGCTAAAGAGGAGTGGGGCCATCTGGCTTGCACAGGTCAAAAGCCAGCATCTCTGATGGTATGGCGGTAAATTAGTGTACATAGAATGGGTAGCTTGAACCTCTGGAAAGGCATCATTAATTCTGAATGATATATACAGATTTTGGAGCAACATTTGCTGCCATCCAGACAATGTCTTTTTCAGGTAAGGCCTTGCTCATTTCAGCAAGATAATGCTAAACTGCTTTTTGCATGCATTACAACAGCATGGCTCTGTATTTGTAGAGTCCAGGTGCAGAAATGGCCTGCCTTCAGTCCAGACCGGTCATCTATTGAAAACATTCAGTGCGTCATGAAACAAAAAATATGACAAAGGAGAATCTGAATTGCTAAGCACCTGAAATCCAATCAGACATTTCACCTTCAAAACTCCAGGATCTGCTCTCCTCAGTTCCTACGGTTTACAGAATATTGTTAAAAGAAGAGGTGATGCAACACAGATGTGAACATGCCCCTGTCCCAACTTTTTAAAAATGTGTTGCTAGCATCAATTTCAAAATGATTTTTTTTTTCAAAAAACTTTTTTTAAATATTTTTTGAAAAAACAATTTTTTTCAACATTTATATCTATTTTCAATTTTGTATCAGGTAAATATGGGTTTTATATTTAAATACAAATATGCAAATAATCACATTTGTTTTTATTTAAGGTTTACACAGTGTCCCATCATTTGTGAAAATGTGGATATATTTAAACCTTTTTGGAATGGAATATTTAAAGTAGCATTATGTTTGGAAGGAACGTTTTTTTAAAGTTAAAAGGATCCCTTGAAACAAGATCGGTTCAGTTATTCTGACCTTTATCCTATGATGTAACATCATGAGGTCAACAACAGATATGATTTTCAGATTACGCCAGCTACAGGAGAAGTGCCGCGAACAGTAGATGTCCCTGCACATAGCCTTTATAGATCTGACAATGGCGTTCAACCTGGTTAGCCGGAGTGGATTTTTCAGGCTACTGCAGAAGATTGGCTGCCCCCACACATACTCGCAGTCATCACCTTGTTCCACGAGAACATGCACAGCATGGACATTTTCAACGGTGCAGTCTGAGGCCTTCCTGGTCAGCAGTGGAGTGAAACAGGGTTGCATCCTTGCACCAACGCTTTTCAGGATCTCCTTCTACATGCTCCTTCAGTATGCCTTCAAGGACTGCAGTGAGGGGGTTTACATCTGCACCCTTGCAGACAGCAGGCTGTTTGACATCACCGCCTCCACGCCAAGACCAAAGTTCAGAAGGTACTCATCCGTGAGGTGCTTTTCGCCGATGATGCAGCCTTGACGTCACATACAGAAGAAGGCTTGCAACAACTTGTCAGTCATCTCTCTCATACCTGTAAGGAGTTTGTTCTAACCCTCAGCCTGAGGAAATCAAATGTTATGGCACAAGGAACCGATCATCCTCCAATGGTTGTCATCGACGGGCACAGTTTGAAAGCTGCGGAAAACTTCACATACCTCGGGTCTTCTCTTTCTAGCACGCTGTCGGTTGATGCAGAGATAAATACCAGGATTGCGAAGACAGCAGCAGTCATGTTTAGATTAAAAGACAGGGTCTGGGACAACCATTGCCTCACCGAGAAGACCAAATTGAGCATCTATCAGGCCCATGGGCTCAGTACACTTCTGTACAGCAGTGAAGCATGGACCACCTACGCGCACCATGAGAAGAAACTAAACAGCTTTCATTTACGATGTCTGAGATGCCTCCTGCACATCCAGTGGCAGGACAAAGTATCCAACACGGATGTCTTTAAATGTGCCAAGATGCATAGCATGTTTGGCATTCTTAGCGAAAGGCGCCTTTGATGGCTCGGCCATATTAGGAGGATGGAACAGGGTCGAATCCCCAAAGACCTCCTGTATGGACAACTGGCTTCTGGCTCATGTACAACTGGATGTCCACTGCTGTGCTACAAGGACGTGTGTATGAAGTATATGAAGTCCTGCAGCATAAACGTCAGCATGTGGGAAAACTCTGCAAAGGACCGATTAGACCGGCGTCTTACTGTCAAACAGGGCATACAGAAGGCATAGGAGGGGAGGAATGTGGCCCTTGCCAGTCGGAGAGCAAGCAGAAAGGAAATGCAGCAGAGGCCACGGCTGGCATCGTCTTTCACTTGCAGCAAATGCGGTAGAGATTGCCGCTCGCGAGTTGGACTGTTCAGTCACTCACGGAAGTGCAGATGAATGAACCACTTATAGATGTTACACTATTGTCTCTTGAAGATGGAAGGATGCCGACGGATCCTATGATGTAACTAAATGAGGAATGGTCTATCCTAATGGGATTGCTCTCTACCATGATAACACATCTATGCACAGGGCATAAGGGGTCAGTGAATGGTTTGAGCAGTATAAAAATTCTGTAAATCATATGCTATGATTTACAAGCACACACATAATACATTGTCATCATATCCTGTGATGTTAACTTATAATACCAGACCTGCCGACCTTTAAAGGGGACATATTATTAAAAAGAAATCACTTTTTCAGTGCTTGTGTACATACATTTGTATATTTGGAGTGTCTCCCAACCCACAAATTCTGAAATACAACACAGTCAGTTTTTTTTGGGCTGCCTAGGTCAGAAAACATTTGATTCAACAAGCTGTTCAGATTTGGCTCCCCTTCTTATGTCAAGAGGGAAGTTCATTCAAATTATACCCCAACCCCCATCATATCTGAGGATCTCTACCGTTGGCTTGAGAACCATCTTTTTTTTCATAAAAGACAAATTGGCTAGCATTAAGTGAGCTAAGCATCGGAACTCTCGCATCAACCCCTGGCCCTAGAACACAGAAGATCTGAGTGGACTGAGTTTATTTTTGATGCCAACTTATGGAATGGGTTATAATATGTCTCTTTTAACTTTTTGTAATAAAAACAAACAAACAAACAAAAAAAACTCTGGAATTTAACATCAAAAGAGCAGTTAAAGAGCTTTTTTTAATGAGATGAGCTAAATAACATAAATCTGAAATTATTTGGACTCTCCAATATGAATTCCCATTGCCTGGAAGCTCAGAATAACAATATATTTTTTTAATTTTAAGAAATTTTAGGAAGTTTTCATTTATTTTGGATTTTCTGAACTTGACACAGGGTGAAAATATACATACAGCACACCTAATATTTGGATAAAGGTCCCTTAGCAAGTTTCACCTTGATCAGATTTTTTGGTAGGCATAAACAAACTTCTGGTAGAATTCTGGTTGTATGTTTGACCACTCTTGTTGGCAGAAATGATAGAGTTCAATTAAATTTGTGCTTTCCTGAAATGGACCTGACCGTTAATCATAGTCTACATATTTTCAATAGGGTTGAGGTCAGGACTTGTTTTAAGCTCAATATTAGTCCACTTTCTTCATTCCACAACCAGCTTTGATGTGTATTTGGGTTCAGTGTGATTTTTTTTGGAACATCCGATTGGGTTCAATGTCAATTGCCTAGCTGAAAGTTTGAGGTTATGCTGAAGAATTCTGAGGTTCATTATTCCATCCACTTTGTGTAATGCACCAGTTCCACCGAAAGCAAAACAAGCCAGAGCATGATGCTACTACCACTGCGAGTAACAGTTGGTACAGTGTTTCTCTGCACCTCTGGTCATTGTGGCAAAACAACTCAATCTTTTTCTCATCTGATCATAAAACATTCTTTCAGGAGGTTTTTCCATTGTCCATGTGGACAGCTATACCCAGGTAAAAAAAAAGTATGCTAAAGTGTACTTAATTTAAGTGTACTTATTTTACTTCAATGTACTCCTGCTATTTTCACACACTTTTTTTGTACTTAGTGTGCTAACGATATATCATTTGTTCAACTAAAGATATATTTAAGTA